>MU185026.1:66287-108542 GCA_016904865.1 Pissodes strobi | reverse complement strand
AGCACACAACTGAAGTGAAACTTCTGAAAGAGATATTAGGATTTTTTTTTAACTTTTACTTCTCAACTTTTGTCCCCGGTTTCGACACTTTTAATTTTTTTCCCTTTTTTTTAACTTTTTCATCTAGGATCCTCATTTTACCCCGGCTACATGTCCTGAAAATTTTAACCCTCTAACTATACTGGAACATGCTTAATTAATTAGAGAGGCGTTTCACGTTGATAACCGTTTCAACTTTGATAAGCGTTTCAATTTGATAAGCATTTCATTTTTTTCTGACTTTACCCTCGCTAAAGAGGTTTCACTTCAGAAACAGACATTAGTCAATATTTTAAAAACGAAAATATATGGAAAACTGACTACGCCACTGGATGCCACGTAAGAAGTTGTATAAGCCAAGTTTAGCCGAGTACATCCACCGACGAGTAGGGGGGGTCAAATTTTATTTCGCTCTCATTTGACGCGTTTGGTGAAACAAAATAACAAAAATAGTATTGCAATATAAACGCATCCTTTACTTCGTCATACTATTTCGCGCAGGAGGCGCCATGAAAATTGAGACCGTAATGTTGCTACTCGTGTATAAGGATTCGGTTTTATCTCTTTGACAAATTGTCAGGCAAATGAAAATGCAATATTTTCATTCATTGTTCTATCTCAAAAAATAACAAGGCTAGAAATATTTCTATTACTCCATTACGGCATCTTTTCTTTTACAAAAAAGTCGCAAAAGCCGCAAGGCATCCAAAATGGGACACCCTAACGAGAGTAAAACTACTGTTATAGTTCGATACGGGGAAATAGGCTGAAAAGCTTGCAAGAACGTGATCCAACTTTAGAGCCAAGAGTTGAGACATATGTTTGAACGAAAGCCCGACAAACACGTTGCATGCAACACACTGCCATGCTATAAATTTCTTCTGAGCCGAAACATGTTAAAGCCCCAGCCAAACAGTTACAAAATAAGTTCTAATAAATGCCAGGTCGTCTTCTTTATTAAATGTTTAAGTATGTCTACTACATAATATTGGCGTACACATGTTAAAAAACAAAAATTAAGTGAACATGTAAAAAGGGGAAAAGAGACTGAAATTTCGAGCCACATGCCCATGCCTCAGGCTCCCTTTTTCAGTAAATTGTGCAGAAGTTATGTCACGATTAGTTGTCCGTGACGCCACGCTTTGGATAGCGTGCAGGTTATATAGCTCAAATTATTGATCGATCTACGGCAGGTGAGAAGAGATAATAAAGAATACACTTCGGTAAAACAATAACAACGTCTACTGATTAAAGAATTAATGAGTATACGTTATACCAAAGACAATTATACTACAATTGTCTTTGGTTATACACGATTACTAAAACACGCATGTCCTTTCGGTTGAGGTTTGGTTTGAATTGTTTATAGGCCTTAGTAGCAGCTGCTGTTACTGCTAGCTCAGCAGCACACTGAAAAGTTTGACGACCACTGCTTTAAATAGTACGAACTATAAGGTTATATGCCATACGTCCGGTAAATTATTCACATACTCGTTTCGAACTAAACATCTTACTCGTACTGTAAAGATGGATTTACTGGACTTGCAACCTCTCTTCAAACTCCAAGAGCGTTATTTGTATTACTCGGCTAATAAAGACAGCTATTTGGAGCGAATCTGAACGATGCTCGGATTCTATAAAAGAATTTAATAAAGGTTTTAGTATTTCATCAAACTGATGAAGGCGACGAAGCTGAGCTCAGCTATTTAAATTAAATTCACTTTGGAATGTCTTTATTAGTTTGCAAGTTTAGACTGTCTATTAGCGTTATATTAATTTAAAATAGGCAAGCCTAATTTCTGAATATTTAATTCATGGTCACCGATCTAACTTCAGCGTAAATCCAATATTAAAATCGGGTACTATGCGATCAAATTGAGGTATAAATAACTTACCAACGTCATTTTGATTGGGCCAGACTACTATCCATTCAAAAGTGCCTAATCATTTTTAACAACTCATACTCTGCATTGGACTGTTATATTTAAAGCTAATCCGAACTCAAAGTCAGCACTAACGCATTATTTTTTGTTACAGTTTACAAAAACACATGAAAAATGCAGAAGACACGGATTACCCTTCTTATGGGATTGTCGGTCCAAATAAGGATTATGAAAAAAAGGAGAGAGATGACGCAGGAGATAGAAGGTTAGCTCAGTCCGCTCAAATGTACCACTACCAACACCAGAAACAGCAAATAATTGCTATGGGAAGGCAAGTAAAACTCTAAACATAATACTTTTTGGTTTTGAATACAAATACAAATACAAATAACTTTATTAGTCTTCAGAAAAATACAGAATATAATAAGACATGTCAAAGAGTTTACAAAAATTTGGTTAAAACCTTAAAACTTAGGAAATATTAAATCACAATACAATTTATCATACCTAATTTATAAAAACGAGTAGTGAGTACTGCCTACAATACAACATACTACACCTAAGTACAGATACATCATCACATCAAGTTAGATAGAACATAGAGATCTTTAAACCACTTTACGCTAAGAAACTTTTTCCTGTTTTTGGTGAAGGTATAGTATTCTTCTATACATGCCCTGGTGATTAACTTTTTTAAAGTTGTTTTGAATTTGCCTAGCTGTTGAGATCTTATTTCCTGAGGCCGAGCATTAAACAATTTTATTTCTTCTGTGTTTGTTCTAGCCAATCTAGTTCCTGATACTGCCAGGTTATTACAGTTTCGGGTAGCATGTTTATGAGTATCTGATGCTGTATAATACTTTAAGATATTTTTCCTAACATAAACAAGTTTATTATAAATAATCAGACCATATAGGGTCATTATTTCAAGTGATTTAAAATAGGGTCTGCAAGATTCATCTCGTTTTATATTTACAATACACCTTACAGCAGACTTTTGAATTTTAAAGATTTTTTCAAGATGTGTCTTTGCTGCAGAACCCCATGTTAATATGCCGTAGCGTAAAATAGAATCATAAAGAGAATAGTAAGTTGTAAGTGCAGCTGCCTGACTTACAGTATTTTTGATCCGTACTTAATTATATGTTCTACATACAAGAGAATACCATCTAGGGTAACCCCCAAAAATGTAACACTTCTTTTTTCTTCAATGCAAGCCAAACTTTTTGTTTCAAATATTATGGATTCAGTCTTTGTTTCATTTAGTACAAGTTGCATGGAAGTGAATCATAGCCTAGCTCGATCCAGCATTGCCTCCAGTAATCCGGCCGAGTCCTCACCTCCCTTAAAAGATAATCCAAATGTGGCATCATCTACATAGATAATGCATTCAGTTTTTGTAATGTTTTGAGGAACAACAGTTTGAGTAGTTTGAATGGTAGAAGCTTGTGGGAGGTCATTAATGTAGAGTATGAATAAGAGAGGTCCGAGCACGGATCCCTGAGGCACCCCAGTATCTGCAAGCATAGGCTCACTCGCATTGTTGTTATCATAATAGACTACTTGATACCTTTCCTCAAGATAAGATCTCAAAAACTTAAAAGCCACACCCCTTATTCCATAGAAATACAGTTTATCTAAGAGAATACTTCGGTTTACGCAGTCAAAAGCTGCAGTTAAATCAGTAAATAAACCTATAAATTTGTCCCTATTTTCGAAAGCCTCTTTTATACAATTTACCAATGTCAGAATAGCATCTGAGGTTGATACATTCTTTTGAAAGCCATACTGCCTTGGGATTATTGTATTATTCTTTACTAGGAAGGTCATGAGCTGATTAAAAACACCTGTTTCTAAGATTTTTGAGAAAACGGGGAGTATTGCTATTTGTCTAAAGTTTTGAGGAAGGTTTGACTCCCCTTTTTAATATATTGGGATTAATTTGGCAAATTTCATTTGGGATGGAAACAAATCTTCCTCCAAACAGGCATTTACTATATCTACCAGTGGCGGAATCAAGAACTCTGATGCTTTTTTAGTGATGAAAACATTAACTCCAAAAATATCGTCAGTCTTCTTACTTTTGAGTTTATTTATTATACATTTAATATCATAGCTATCCACTGGTTGGAAAAATATAGAGCCAGATTGTACTAGTTTTTTATCTAAATATGAGTTTATGTTTATATTTGTTTTTGGAAGATTTTCAATTAATGTTCTGGCATGTGATATATAGAATTTATTGAGATCATTTGGGGAAATATTTTCAGGTGTCATTTTAGGTTTATTCTTTCTCCCAGTCTCTGCATTTATTATGTCCCAAACAGTTTTACTATAATTATCTCTTTCTGCCAACCTATCATTAAAATAATTTCTTTTTGCATTCTCTAAAATGTTATTATATTTTTGTTTAAAGTCTCAGTAAATTTGCTTATTTCGCTCTATAGGATATATTTGTTCCACTTCAAAGTAAAATCTAAGCCTATCTTTTGCTTCTGTTACCTCCTGAGTGATCCAGTCTATCTTTTCTGGCCTATTTTTGTTAATACATTCCGGAAAACACATGTTATAGTAATATAGGAAGACTGTATGGAAATTGGCATATTTAAGCTCTGCTGACTTTTTTAATCAGCTGAAAATATTCAACAGTGAAATTTGTCTTTACAGCATAGTGATCTGAAAAACCCAGACAATCTACATGTGTCTCACTAAAGTTAAGGTTTGTAAATATATTGTCTAAACAATTACCTTTTATGTGGGTAGGTTTATGTACCTCTTGATGGAGGCCGAAAGACATAAAAAGCTGAATCACCATAAGCGCATTTTCATCTAACCTACTATTGAAATGGACATTGTAGTCACCTGCAACAATTATGTTAATTTTTTTATCAATTTGGAATACCAAGTCCAGAGCATCATTCATTATTTCTAAAAAGTTCTCTATATTTCTAAGTTGCGTACATCTATATATACTAACAATAGCTAAATTCAAGGTTTTAGAATAACATGCAGAGATTTCACATACTTGTTCAACGGACATACTTTTGAGATTTTCTAGATTTCTTATTTCTATATTAGGATGAACATAAATACAGCATCTCCCATCTTTAAAGCTGCTTCTGCAAAAGTAACTAGCCAACTTAAAATTATGTAGGCCTATGGACTGCAGCTGATCCTCACCAAGCCAGTGCTCATTTAAACACACTATCTTGATACTTGAATTTTGAATAAGAAGCTCTTCGATTTCCATATATTTATTTGACAAACACTGTACATTCAGATGCATAAGTGTCAAAAAATCTTTTTTGGGTTGAATTATATCTTTAGAATCCCGTTCGATTGGTGTTCATTCGAAAAAAAGTTTGTTTGGTTGTTTTATAGTTTATTTGCTGATTAGCTCTCCAATTAAAAATGTATGGATTAATAGTGACAGATTGTGGCCATATTTCGCTATTTAGTACCTTTACTTCTTCTTCAGCTTTAATACCCTAAAAGCAACCGTCTGCATTTTGTCACAGTCCAGAACAGTGATGTCAAAGCTTTTAAGATGTTGGGTCAAGACTGCCAATGTAGTACCATTTTCTTTGTCCGGCTGAGCTGATAAGAAGTTCCTTGCTAGAGCTTGTTCCTTTAATGGAGCTATTTATTCGCAAACCTTGTTTTCCTAAGGATTTCTTTTGCTTGGTGTGAGGTTCACCAGAGGTAGCTGCTTCCAATTTATTTATATTAAGGGCATCACTATCATCACTATTTAAATAAATAATTTCATTAATTTTATTTTTCGCTTGCAATTCATGAATAGTTGCTGATAGTTGTTTAGTAGAAATTCTGGTATCTTTTTGCTGCTCCCTCGGCTGGATTAATACTTCTTTGTCTACTGCCACATTCTTAGTCATCAATACCTGTTTGTCAGTTTTTTGACATGTCATATTTACCTCAAAATTGGTATTAAGCATCTTTACCATCATGATCAATGATCTTTACTGTATCATTTAGTTGTTTAATATTCTCAGAAAGCACTTTATTGTATAAATCAAAAGAGTTTCTTACAATCGAAACCACTCCAGACACTTCTGTTTGACTTGATGTTTTAAGGTCCTCATTTGGCCGTAAATGCGTTTCTTTCAAAAGGGTCATCTCGTTTTCCAGGTATTCAAGGCGCTGGATAATTTTAGGAAACTGCCTGAATAACAGTAGACAGTCTGGACACATAAACACAAGGGTCCTCGACTGTCTAGGAAATCACTCGTACCTCCCCAGCTATAGTTCCATTGCATTTTTCACAGATTACCCGACGACAGACATCACACGGGAATCCAAAGAGCTTTCCCTTTTCCTCCTTCAGAAAACATACATTTTCGCCTTTAAGGTGGTGTCATTTTGAGGTTAGAAAATCCCTATTGCGTCCGTTGCTGTGAAAAACGTGAACTTCTTGAAGCAAAATAAAACCAGCATCGGCTCCACTGATTAGTTTTCGGAGATTCACCCCACAATATCAAAAGCATTTACTACAAGACGCTTGTCGCGGATAATGACCCAATGCAATGGAACACTCACTTCCCAATGCTGATAAGGAAAGGTAAATTCCGTTCAACAATGGCTGCAAAAAAGTGTTTTTATGGCTATTGTTATCCTCTGTGGTTTGCAATTTTAAACAATAGAATTAGGTTCTTGTTTAATTTCTCGCGACACACTGTAGTTTCTCACGTAAAACGCTGCGCACTGACTAGATTGCACAAAACGGCACAAGATGACATAAAACACAACTAATTTATACCAGAATATTCATCAGAAAATCAAGAAAAACCGCGGAGCACAGTTTGACTACCTGCGAACAGGCACACCAATGTGAATGATCTATGAAACAGCCGGAGACCTACGTCAAAGTCTCTGGATTTGCTCTTAACGTTAACTTGGAATGAGCGTTCCAGTTCTTCTTGAACTAAAATAACCAATTTTAGAATTGAGTACAAATGATGTTGTAAACAACACTTTTTACTAATTCGTTTCATTCCGCACTTATTACAACCACTAATATTTTCATCTCAAACTTAAAACAAGCCACAATTCTTACAATAATAATTAGCACACGCACTTATCGTGACTTTTTCAAAAAATGGCAATGATAGAAAAAACCGCGCGCCAATTGTTAGAGTTTTTGTGACGACGCCGCCACACACTAACAAAAAGAAGACTCCAACGTAATGCAACTCTTGAGAATAACAAATAACACAATCCGTAGGTTATCCCACCTCTGATCTGTAAACAACACTTTTTACTAACTCATTTTATTTCGCCCTTATTATTACAGACACTAATATTTCACCTTAAACCTAACCTTAACAAGTACCTTCATTATAATAATTAATCGCCACTCCGCCGTCGCGCGGTCGCGCCTCACTCGATCGACATTCACCAATCAGAATGTCATCATCACCCCTTCACCGCGCCCGCAACGCCATGCAGGGTTGTCACGTCCTCGTCTATTCCAAAGTTACGTCGCCTATAAAATTTGCTCGTTACAATGTATTTTATGATAACGTCTCTTTCATCCATCTGTAACTTATTTATCAATTTATTGTAAAAAGTTTATTATGAATAATAATTGTGCAGCCAATGAGTTATGGTTCAACTTTTGGTTAAGAATATAGTCCAATTTGAAGAAAAATTCATAAAGTTTACGTATTATTTTTTTTTTATTATTTTTTACTTTCATTTAATATAGACAGTATACAGATTTCGCTAGTATAAGTAACTTAGCGACTAAATTATCTATTTATCAAGATTCCAACCGTAATAACCGTTTTTCGACTACTTTTATAGCGTTATAGGATTAAATTTATGCAAGAAAATAAAACAATAATAAATTAAATTTTCACTGAGAATAACCATTATTTATAATTATAATTCTGTGTCTTCGTCAGATGTTGATTTTAAGGTATAGAACACAGGCGAAATTTTGCGATATAATTCTGTGGCCTTTTAGACGATTGCCCAGTAATTGAGATGTCATATGGATGTATTTTTTTCGTGCAGTTTGTGCATAGTATTGACTAATCTATATTAGAGCTTTTCATTTTCGTAGTTTTACTTTTCAAATTAAAAAAAGTAATTTTCGTGTTTATTTAAGAGGTGCTTAATCTTTTCAAATAATCCATTTTCTTTGCTGAGTAGCAAGATCCCTTCAACATTTCTGCCCCGACTGCATTCAATCAACTTTAAAAACATCGCTGAAATGAGTCAAAGGCTTTCAAATAGTGAAAAAGAAATAAAAAGGTATCGCGCCAAAGTGGAAGATATGAGTAAGCTTATTAAATCGACAGAAGAAGGGTTGAAGATTCTAAAAGTGAACAAGTCTGATTCAAATATCACTGACTTGCGAAATAATATGAAGATTATCGGGGAAGAACATGATTTGGGTCCTAAAACAGTAAGTGATGACCATACTAGACTAAACAATCTCGAACAATCTATAACAAAAAGTATTACCGAAGCTCTACAAAAACATAGTAATGCGATGTCTACCAATTTTGGATCTCTGATGGATCATGTCAATCAGCAGAGATAAGATTTTCAGAAGTTTCAGAGATCTATTGATAAATTAAAATTTCCTGGTGAAACTGATTCCCATCCCAGTTTAGTGAACCATTTGCCTATAGCTGCCCAGCTGGATCTACACAGGGGGTCAACCATGCAGTCATGCAAGCTACTACTCAACAGACCTTAAATAAATATATCAACTTGGCTCAAGATGTTAATGATAAGGCAAGACACACCCCAAATAAGTCCTCTAAACCGAACAATAGAAATTCGATTGTTGGTGAAAAAAAGTCCGATACTGTTCTCGGCAATTTGATGGCATCCACACCGTTTACCACGATTTCTGTGTCAAGGGTCTCGCTTGATATTACTCAGACTGATCTTTTGGAAGATCTAAAGGCTAACTTTGGACAGAATGTCAAGCTCAACATTGAGACTACGAATGTAAAGTCTGGTGAATATAGAGCATTTAAAGTCATGGCCCCTAAAGAACTTGAGGAAAACTTACTACAGCCCAATAACTGGCCACAGGGCATAGCTGTTAAAAGATTCACGTTTTTTCATTCCCGTAACCAGCGATCCAGATACAGTACCTACGACAACCGAAAGAAAAATTATTCTGGGGGAGCCAGAGGAAATTAATTCCATGAATGAAGAGAGGATTGCAAATTTGAATGCAAGAAGCATCAGACTTAAGGCTTCAGAATTAGAACTTTTCTTGAACTCAGAGAAATATTTTGTGCATTACGGAAACTTGGATGACAGATGCAGAAGCGACGTGTTTTAAACTTAATAACTACAACATTGCATTATACTTTTGCAGAGACTCTAGCGCCGGTGGTGTAGCCATTTTTGTAAGGAGTGACTTTAGTACTCATAATAAATATCTTGAAAATAAAGATTTCTCACTGCCAAATCACTTTGAGTGGGCAGCTGCCATAAGAAAAACTGTAAGCAATGTAAACATCTTAGTGCCTTGTCTGTATCGTCCACCAAATTCTGTTTTTTCAACCTTTAACGTATCCCTCGAAATATTACTGAAACTATTGTGTAAACGTAATACTTTATTGTTCGTTTGTGGTGATTTTAATTATGATTTTAACTCTAAGTATAAGGAAGCGATGTATACTTTCAATGCATTTGGCTCATATGGTCTTAAACAAGCTTTTTTCGAATCTTTGATTGATAATGTTTTCACGAATGCTCCTCGGTTAGCTAATAAAACTTTGGATCTGACATTCACAGACCATTGGGCGCAGATTTTGAGTTTTGACCTGGGCAATAGGATAAAAGAGAACCCAGCCGCAGGTTCATTGGTAAATTCTAGATCCTTTTCTCGTGAGAACGTGAATTATTTTAATCACCTACTGTCTAAAGAACGTTGGTTATCTGCAATGGAAACGCTGGATATCGAGAGTAGGTTTACTTATTTTTTTGACACTTTCCAAAGCCTATTTAACATGAGTTTTCCCTACACAACTAAACGCAAATACTTCCGTAGGAACCCAAATCCCTGGATAACACCCGAAATCGCAAATGAGCTAAGTCTTCTGTTTTCACAAATTAAATCTCGTAACTGTTTCGAACTATTGTCATCTTATAAAAATATGTTAAAATCTCATAGTAAGAATACGGCCACAGCGAAGAAAGCCTACAACTCGCAGAAAATAATAACATCATCTAATATATCACGAACCTCATAAGGTCAACTTCAAATTTCTTCAGCAAAGAATCAAAAACTGTTCCTGATCAAATTACCGCCAATGGCAATAATGTTACTGGTGCCCGGAATATAGCAAATGCATTTAATTACTTTTTGTTGACTCGGCACACAAACTCACAAAGAATTTCCAGGTCCCTACTAATACTGAAATGTCATACAGAAGCTCATCTCAATCCATTTTCTTATCCCCACTCACGGAATGTGAAACTTTGGAGATTATTAAATCTCTTACGGGCAAGAAATCCTGTGGTGCAGATGACTTCCCTTGTAATTTGTTGTGCGAGTGTGTTGATGGTGTTGGCCCTGTTTTGACCTACCTCATAAATTTATTCTTCCAATATGGATGCTTTCCAAATGAACTAAGAGCTGCCATTATTGTACCTCTTCACAAAAAAAGAAGAGACCTCTCTAGTGGATAATTACAGACCTATTGATTTGTTGTCGGTTTTTTCGAAGATCTTCGAAAAGGCCTTTAAAAGAAGACTTGTAAGTTTTTTGGATGATTTTGACATCCTCTCCTGCCGGCAGTTTGGGTTTCGACCCGGGTTATCAACTGCAGATGCCTTAATATCTTTCTATGCCACAATACTAGCGAATTTTGAGTCAAGACTAAAGTCTGTCGGTATTTTTTTTCGACTTTACTAAGGCTTTTGACACCATAAATCATGCCCTACTTTTGGATAAACTTCTTTACTATGGCATAAGAGGCCCAGCTTTCGAGTGGATCAAGTCATACTTGTCCGATAGGACTCAGGCTGTTAAGCTAAACTGTTGGTGATCAAGTATCACTCTCCGATTGGCTATCTGTCGCAGTTGAAGTTCCACAAGGTCCAATTCTCTTTTTGTTATTCATAAATGACTTGCCTATTCTTGTTGATTACAGCTATTATTTATCTCTTTTTGCTGATGACACGTCATCCATCATTGCTGGGCAGAGCTATGAGACACTTCACTCACGAGACAACAAATGTATAGAAGATATTGCAGGATGGTGTAAGAAAAATGGTCTTTGCTTGAACAGCTTAAAAACCAGTTTCATGGTTTTCACTCCAGTTCGTGCCACTCAGGATAGAAGCTTACTCCTGAGGGAGGGCTCAACCGCTCAACTCACTTAATCCAACAGGACTCGTCTAAATTTTTGGGAATTATTTTTGATCGACATTTGTCCTGGAACGATCAAGCGGAAGCAGTCTGCAGCAAACTATCGCGCAGCTACTATGCCTTTCTACAGCTTAGAGACTCCATCGATGCCTTTACGATCAAAACCTTCTACTATGCGGCTGTTCATTCTGTGCTGGCCTATGGTTTGTATGTTTGGGGGAACTCATGTAGTATTGAAAGGGTGTTAATTAGTCAAAATCGCATAATTCGCACTATGTTTAGACTTCCATTCAGAGAATCATGTCGCCAAACTTTTGTAAGGCAAAAAATCCCAACAGTAATAAATATTTATATCTTACAATGTGCTAGTCAGATTTTCAAAAATTCAAAAAATTATGATAAATGTGGGGACATAATTATTATAAAACTCGAAATGCTAATAAACTCTATGTCCCTATGGCGCGACTGACCCAGGTACAGGATGGTCCTATAACTACCTCTCTGAAGATATTTAATCATTTTCCGCAATTTATTAATCTGACTTAATTCCTATTCCCGTATGTAATTTGACAATTCTGATACATTTTTTTAAAAGTCTATGGAAATAAAGAATTTGAATTTGTTTAAATGTTGTTGGCTTGAAAAAAACAGTAATTGATAAATTTAATTAATAGATCAATTTTTATGACACGTGTTTTACATATTAAGTACTTTGGAAGAATGTACTTTTATTTTTTCTAAAAAATTGTCCATGTCTTGTTTGGAGAGCTTTTGTTTCGATTTCCTTGTGTTGTTTCGAAGCAATACCTGAATATTATTATAAAACATCAATAAATTCGTCTCTTAAATTAGCAAGGAATGAGGACATATAAATCATCTTTGAAACTGGCATCTCAAAGGAAAATCCAGTTTGTTCCAATAACTTGAAATCTCGGAAAAAGGAATTAATTCCATTTTGAGGCATAAGCTCTTTAAATAAATGGGTTGGAAGTTTCCGAAATGGAGCCGTTGTTTATAGGCTTTGGTATTCCTTCAGTGAAGTAATCACCTTAATTTCGTACAAAAGATACTTATAATCTATTCCGAGGGGCATAAATTCGGTAGCCTATTTCCTGTAGGGAATTGAAGGCGTTCATATTTATTTGAAAGCTTTTAATTTTGGAATACTCTCGTACTCAGAGAAGAAAACAGTCCAAAATGATCTAAATAAACATATTCGTCGACAATCTCAAGAACTTTCCCTTCTATGCTGACTCTAACATCCTCATTGGTCATTATTTTTGTCTTCCCCAAATTCATTTTAAGTCCAATCTGCTTTGATGCTGCTTGCAGTTCTTCTAATATGGACCTCAGCTGATCGGCGTCACTACTAATAAACCACGATATCATCCGCAAAACAAAGGTGACTTAGGTAGACTCCATCTATATTTATACCTTGATTCTGCCATAGTAGAAATTTTAAAAGTGTCTTCCATCGCTAAAGTAAACAGCTTTGGTGATATAGTGTCTTCTTGACGTACCCCTCTTCCCAGCTTGATTCTATCTGTCGACATGTCTTCATCAATGACAACTTGTATTGTAGCGTTTTTATAGATACTTTCGAGTATATCGTATCTATTCTCGCCCAACAGAGTCGAAAGCCTTTTCATAGTCGACGAATGCCAGGTTTATAGGGATGTTACACTCTGTGCATTTCTCTATCAACTTCCGAATTGTTTGCAGGTGATCGATCGTACTGAACCATTTCCTAAATCCCGCTTGTTCAACCTGTTGGTAAAAACTAGTTTATTCGATAGGCGGCTCGTCAAAACTTTAGACAGGAGTTTTTATACGTGTGGGACAGGAGACTAATGGGTCGATAGTTGGCGATGTTACTATTATCCCCTTTTTTTTTAAATCAGGATAACCTCGGCATTTTTCCAGGATTCAGGGATTCCTTCCTCACCGATTAGGTCATAAATGTCTTCTTTTAACAAGGCGCAAAGTGCCTTTTCCAGAGTAGTCCCTTCCATTTTCAGCATTTCAGCGGTGATGCGGTCTCCTCCTGAGGCTTTTCCGTTCTTCATTTGTTTTAGCGCCTTTCGTATTTTTGCCCTCGTTATTTCGGGAATTTCTTCTGAGCCGACATTTTGAATTGTATATCTTCGTTTCTGGTTTTTGTATAGTCGAGCTGTACAGATCTTTGTAGAAGCCCTGAATAGCACAAATAATTCCCTGCTTATTCGTAACCAATTCTCCCATTTGATTTTTAATTTTGAACAATTTTTTCTTCCCTTTGGACATATGTGATTTGAGTACTTTCATATTAGAGTTATTTTCTATTACTATTTGTACTAGCTGGCGGTTATAGTTCCTTAGGTCTTTTCGAGTTTCCTTGTTTATTGTTCTGCACAACTCCCTATATTCGTTGGAATCTCTGTTTGTTTTTCTTCTCTGATCTAATAGCTCCAAAGTTTTAGGGCTGAACTTCGGATTCACTGACTTTGGTCTCAAGCAGATCATCTTTGTTGCTACTTGAATACTATTACCAATTGTTTTAGATAGCTGGTTCAGGTCCATTTTCTCTAGGTTGCTTCTAAGGCGGTATGCGGGCTCATTTGCCTTTAGGGTTTCCGTAGTTGGGTAAGTCTTCTTTTAGACGTTTAGCGTTGTGGCCACTTCCTGTATTGAAATTATTCAGCACGTCTACGTTCAAGCATATTTCACGCCTGTTGGAAATTATATAATCGATTTCATTTTTAACTTGGCCATCTGGACTTCTCCAGGTTCACTTTCTTTGGGAAGATTTCTTATAGAAGGTATTGAGGCAGTACAGACCTTGCTGCTGGAGGTAATTAAGTAACATTTCACCTCTGATATTCCTATTTCCTAATCCAAAATTTCCTATATTTGGAGGATCATTCTCTGTTCTTGGGAAAATGTTGGCATTGAAGTCTCCTATGATTATGGAGAATTTAGCGTTTCCCAATCTTTGAGCTGTTGTTATATCTCATAGAATTGTTCGGCTTCATGGTCTTCTGAATAGCTTGTCGGATCATACACTTGAATTATTTGTAGGGAGTATCTTTTTGTTGATTTTTAACATTATGTAAATCACTCTATTTGAAACAGCTTCCATTTTGGTAACTAGGTGTTTTAGTTTTTTGTTAATTAGGATCGCTACGCCACCAAGATGACAGTCCACATCGGCATTCCTCTGATACAGCAAATGTCCTGATTTAAGGGTAGTTGCATTCTCTTCTTGTAGTCTGGTCTCGCTTAGGCCAAGTATATCCCATTTTTCATTTTCTAGCTCTCTCCAGAATTTCAAGATGTTCAACTGTTCTCATCGTTCTGATGTTGTATGTTGCGACACGGATTGGAATTTGTTCTTCTCCTCTTCTGCGGACTTCACTCAAGCCAACTATATCCCAAGAAATTTGCTGTAGCTCTTCTTCGAGCTCACGAATCTTTTGGTCGTTTAACCCAAACTAACCCAACCGCTACCTTGGTTGGAGATAGGCAGTCCGCCGCGCCGGGGACTGAGAGCCGAACTTTTCCTGTCTGATTCATATCGAGAGGAATTTAGCCATTTCCATTGTAACCATATACCGTCATAAATCCCATATTATTTCTGTTTTCATGGATTTGATTTATTGTAGCATTTAAAGAGTGAGGGAGAAGGGAGAATAACGATGAAAGTTCGTCAATGACGAATTCGAGAAACTCAAAATTAAAGTTTAAACTTATGGTTTTCGATGTGACGAAAAATTATTAGATACATTTAGTGTCTTTTGAATTCACTAGGGTTGTGTTGCATGCAGGGGAATATTACATTGTTTCTATTTGCATTTGCTGCTTTGCCGATGCAATAATACTTACAATTAAAGCATAAACGGGTACTATAATTTACATAGCACGCCCTATATGTTTGATATTGACAGGATTTAGGCAAATCTTGAAAAATAACAGTGACCTGAAATATTCAATTGTTATTTTCAAATAACAAGAACAGTTTTACCATCTTTTAGTTTATAGCCCTTCATCAAATCGGAGGTTCCAGCCGGCCGAGCAGCTCCTTTCTTTGTCTGATGTATTATAGATAACATTGACTAATTTGATCGAATGTTCATCAATGTATGAAGGGGACCCTATTTGCGGAACCGATGAGGATGTTATCCGATTGATGGCACGAATTTAAGAAGTCATGCGATATGTTCTTCAAACAATAGTCGAATATAAAAATAATTCATCATATCAGATCAGAGATACAAAAATATCAATTAACGAAAGAAACGACGCAAATGTTCAAGAATACCTTAAATTGTAGATTTTAAGGATTAGGCATTATTCATAAGACATTATTATTTCTGCCTCTTTTAAGAAAATCCAAACGATAAACGATCGTTCCCTAACAATAAAAAAGTTGAAAGAATCCCTTTGTTACATAAATTTAGGTAATTTAGCACTGTCAAGAGATCAGTCGTAGAAAAGATTATATCCTTTATCATTTTAAATGCCTAGGCATTTGTTGGGATAAGTTGGCAAGAAAATAAAAAGGAATAATTCTACTTTAGTGTTAAGTGTATAAATTTAATTAAAAATACGGTAAAGTAACAGCATTTTCGTTCACTCTCAGAAAAATCAAGAGAGGATAGGTCTGGAATAGCGTTATACCAATATAATATAATATCATTAATTTGAGCAGTATTGGAATGATATACAAATTCCCATATTTAGTACAGAAATATAATGATCTTTTTTGCTGGAAACTAACTTTTATTAACCAATTCCGAAGTTTATAGAAAATATCAATATGTATAACTACCTAAGCAGTAAATTAGTACTATTAAGTTAGAAACATATAAACAAATGTTGTTTTCGATTAGGAAAATGGATCAGATTTGAAGCTTTTTCTTTCGAGAACAGCGTAAAACGTAGTTTCCTTAATGATTGTTCCCATAATACGGGTTGAAATTTGAACTAAATTTATTTAGATTGCTCTGGATCCTCCGTAGAATATTGAATATAATATAATATTTCAGGAATACCCAGGGACATGGTTCTCAGTCGGACACTGAAGAAGAGGAAGATGAAGAGGGAAACTATACAGTTTATGAATGCCCTGGACTGGCTTCAGTAAGTAAATAGTTTGGTTTAGTTTTACATATACTTTATCCGGCGTTTGTATTCTTGTATAACGTTCAGTAGATTTGGCGAGTTCACACTGAATTGTTAATATATATAAATTATTACGCTCTTTCTGTCCTTCTAATGGGCGCAAAACCTTCACTCCAGCTTAGAAGGAACTGGGAGTAAATAATTTCAAATCGAAAGAAAAATTTTAATTTTGAGTATTTAAAGTTAGATATTGATTGAATCTACGTATGTTAATGCGTAGGTTAAAACGAGTTGTCGCCCAGCGTATAAATTAGGCTCTAGCTCAAATGTCGGAGAGTAGGGGTGGGTTGACTTATTTAAGGCGCCACGGACTTGTAGACAGCACAAGCGAGAAATATCCCATAAATGAAATATGGAACTCATTTTAGCTTAAGCTTCGCGACAAAATAAATGAATACTAAAAATTCGTTAAATATTTCTATCAAGAAAACCGATCAATAAAATAACAAAAATAAGTTAGAAAATTAGATCAGGTATATATAAGCCGGCAATTTACCAGTATTAATAATGGAAAAATAATTATCCAAAAATTAATCAAATACCAAAGTCGGTGAGAAACAAATACTCAAAAATTAATCAAAAAAAGAAAGTGATAGACAAATACTCGAATATTAATCAAAAGTAAATCAAGAATGTTTCAATTATTGAGCGCAACTAATAAAAAAAACTGATAGTTACTGTAGCGGGTCTTTCCTTCAAACTCAAAATTAAAAGTTAATTAAAGAAAACAGGTAAAGAAACAAGGATCGGTTTTATTACTATCTACTAATGAAATATCACAGATGGGCCTAAAAACAGAGAATAACGTAGAGAAAAGGACTAGTAATTCTAGTAGATTAATTTTATGGTGATATGTATTTCAGCGAGAAATAGTAGACTTTGCTTGGTGAAATAAATCACTCGCTTAATCTAAACATACGCCGAACTATTCAATCGCAATTAATGTTGAACTCCTTATGCAATATTATTTTAAATAAAATCAACAATAAAATACGAACGCAGGCCAGCGAGACTGCAAAAATCAATTCGTTATTTCGTTATGAGAAGATTCAAGTAACTCGAATACTCACTTCTTCTCCTTATGATGCCTTACAAGATTTCTGCGTTGGCGACCGTCCCTTAGATGTTTCTATTTATTGCAGCTCTTTGTAGTTCTTGGAAGTTCTGTATGCCTGTCCACTGTGTAGCCAGGATAATTTTTTTCTACCTATTCCCCCTTTTCCACCTTCGATTTTGCCTTGGAGAATGAGGCGCTGAAAATGATAGCGTTCTCCGCGTAGGATGTGTCCCAGGTATGAAATTGTCCTTACTTTTATATATGCGAAGAGTTCCCGGTCTCCTAGTTCAGCTCTTTGGAGTACTTCCTCATTCTTATGTGTTCGGTCTAAGATATTTTAAGCATTCGCCGCAAGGTCCACATTTCAAAGGCTTCAATCTTATTTATTGTTAATATTTTTAATGTCCATGTTTCCACCCCGTATAGTAGGACTGACCACACGTAACATTTCAGCATTCGGTATCTAAGTTTAAAATTTACATGTCTGTCTACAAGGAATTTTCGAAGCTTGATAAAGACTGTTCTTGCTTGTTCTATCCTACTTCTTATTTCTTGTTCTGGGTCCCATTTTTCATTCAGCATACAGCCCAGGTATCTGAACCTTGCGACTCTCTCAACAACTTCTCCATTTATATGTATTCCAGTGTTTGGGGGATTATTTTTACTCACTACCATTACTTTGGTTTTATGTATGTTAATTTTCAGCCCTACTCTTTCACTTGCTTCGTTAACCAGGTTAAGCAGTATCTGGAGATCATTCACATTGTCTGCTAATATTGCAGTGTCGTCTGCATATCTGATATTATTTACGGGATCCCGTTTATTTTAATACCTATAGGACTCTCTCAGATTGCCTCTGCAAATGCTCTTTCTGTATATAAGTTAAAAGCATTGGGGACAAGATACAACCCTGTCTTACACCCTTTTTTTTGTCTCAAACAGTTCCGTTGTTGAGCCATTTATTCGAATTTCTGCTTATAGCTGGATTATAAGCCTTATGTCTTTATCGTCTATAATCACTTAATCAATGCTAATTAACGGGCGTCGAATCATGATCCGTTACAAAGCCGTTCTACTAACTAACTATGTTTTTGTTTGTGATACGTTGGTAATCACCGTAAAACAATATAAAAAATAACTAGTTAGACCTGGCGTTATTGTAGCGACCGATCAATTTATAGACTTAGGGTATGTCAACTTAAAATAAAGTACTCCCCGGCCAAGTTACCGGTAGGACAATGATAATGAACAGTTTGTTTGAATAATAATAAGAAAAATACCAAAGACCACAATAAAAAAAATTAAGAATAACGCAAAGTCTACTAGGCCGTATCAACAATGGTAGTTATGTGATCTACGGGTATCTCACGTAGAACAGAAATCGTGAACAATTGAGAATAATAATAAAGTTCGTTCGACCTACCACGTTATTGCGTCAGTCAGTTAAAAGTTCAGAATTTAATCCAAAAATCGGATTGGCTCTAGATCAAACGGATTTAACTGAATTCGATTAAATTTAAACGGGCGTCTTGAGCTAGACAAAATTGGCCCAAAATTCAAAGTTCCTTTAATAAATGTTACCTTAATTAAGGAGGAAAAGTTAAAAAGTTAATCTTTGTTCGAAAACAAAGCCAAACAAAATAATAACTAGAGCTCGAAAGTTAATTACACGCAATGACCGCTAAATATATATAGGAAAAAAAAATAGAAATCTCTCACTTGATTGAGGTGCAGCTTCTCTGGCAGCTTCCAGAAAAGAACTGCTCACGGTAGAAAAGGCTTACTTGACTTGACAAGCGAAAGACTGCAAGACTCTATAAAGGTAGTACCGCTAGACAGGCATAGCCAAGGAACACCCTATCGCTAACGATGCTCGTCGATAGCAATGAACCCGACGGTTGCAATGGATCCGACGGTAGGAATAGACCCAACGGTAGTTATAGACCCAACGGTAGGACCCTGTGTAGGGTTAGCTAGTTGCCTATCGCTAGATAGCTTTACAGTTGGGCAAGTGGGCCTCTTGCTAAAGCAGCATTCAAATCCCACGAAGGGCAGTTTCAGACACCAACATTTAAGAAAAGATAAGGCACAACTAAATACTGAAACTGTTGGAAAAATCCCATTAATAGGTAAAATCAAAAATTGATTCCAACCGGTGTCCAAAATGACTGTTGACTCACAAGATCGACGTAAAGAGTGACGCTAAGTGATCGGAAACTCGAAAAGCAGCCGGCCACGCGAGAATTTCCACTTCGAAAAACTCGCTCCACCAATGAATGCACAGCGTGACAAATCACATGTTTCTCTCAATAATTCAAGAGAATTAGACGATGGAAATTGGGTATCCACCAAAAAAAAACTGTTGTCATTAAGTTACTCCAATTAATAGAATTTTCCAATTATTCAGAGGCAATTAAATAACTGCGCGCGATGCTTAAACCATCAACCAATCCAAAACAGTATGCGCTACGAAAGCCGGAAACATGGCCTTTTACCACCGACTTTATTTTCACGCGCTAAATTCAATTGGTTCGAAATCGAATTGTTTAGCAACGCGAATTTTATTTTAATTTCTCGATCTAGAGATCGTTGAAGCGAAGTCCGCCAGAATATCTTCGAGAGTTTTTTTGCGATTAACCATGAATGCGCTCGAGGCCATATGGATGGTAACGAGTTCTAGGGTTATTTACGCATGGATATACGCTAGTCAAACGGCCTGTGACAAAATTGCTCTCACCATTTTCGCCATTTTCTGATTCTCGCCAATTTCAATAGTTCGGAAAAACTATCAAAAAGAACGCGTCCAGTAGCTTGTTAAGCCTTAACAGTTTTGATATTATGAAATTCAAAACACTCAAAATAGTGAAAATTAACATTGAACTTTTTTCAGATTGAAGGCCCATTGGAAGTAAAGAATCCGATGTTTGACGATGGACAACTAGCAACTCCCTCACAAACTCCCTCAAAGGCGACCAACGCCGAGGACACCAAATAAATCTAATTGAAAATGTTTTTCGTCCTAAACTCTTTTAATTCATTGCACAAACTATTAAATACTGTGCCAAAAAGTAAGGAATAAACTATCATGCAACAGAACCATTTTTTATTTAAAATTCCCAAAACCTTATTTTTGAAAACAAAAATAACATTAATTATTACATGAGAATAAAATAAAAACCTAATTAAGGAAAATCGAATGAAAGTTAATAAGGAACATTCGAGGTTGCCACTAAATTAACTTTATCATTCCTTACTTTTTTAGCAACAGAGAGAGTAAAAAAAAATCAAAACTGTACAGAATAGATCATCAGCAGGATTCTTGCTGCTCGTAATAAACTAATCAATGTCTAGAAGAAAAATATTGCTACTTTCTGTTTTTTGTGATAAAATCGCTTAGAAAAAGATACTATTTAATTGCAAAAAGCTCTAGGATTAGTAGAGAAAAGCAGATAAGTATAATGTTAAACGCTGGATTGGTATTTAGGCATTAATCCAATAGTTATATAGGTATGAATGTTGGATAATAATTAACAAAGTAAATTTCAACAAATCCAAAGGAGGAGTGACCTGACAGTTACCCCCCAAAATTTTTAATGGGGGTGTCGTATTTTTACTCGAATTATAATCTCCAACTTTGATATGACAGCCTTTTGAATCTGTGGGAAAAAGGTTTTTTTGTTAATAATAATTAATCACAAGATCTGCATACTTCAAAATGAGAATCTGAAACGAATATTTGACTGTTCTTGATTTAAGATAGGTACATATATAAATTATTGCGTTTAGATTAAGCGAAACCAAAATGTGCCATTCTCGACAGCTTATTAAAACTTGGGTATTCCCATTATGTAAAATAATTTTTAAAATACTATAGGACAGGTAATAATAATAATAATTATTATTATTATCAACGTTATATCGACAGAAACCCTCATTAATAGCGTCCCGAATCAATTCAAAATTAATTTATTTAGTGCGCTGTGTCTATATTATCCTGCAATTCTACGACAATTAATAAAGATGGTAGGAATTCTACTGGTGATCTAAATAAGCAGGTGTACCGAAACAAATTTTACTATTAATAGATTGACAATTATCTATATAGATATCCTTGCAGAGTGACATCACAGGTAACTTATATTCTGTCACTCTGTACTTAACGTATACAAATACATATATAAACATATAAATGTAGATAATAGTATAAAAACATACATATGAATGTTGAACATAATTTGTTTCCTTTATTAAGAATATAAAGTTTATTTGAAAAATTTTAAATTAGAGTTTATATTTTCTTCTTCTGTTTAAGTGCCGTGATAAGTCCGCCATGATAAGTCCGTATTTTTCGTTTCTGAGAATGTGTATCCAAAGTACTCCAATTTTCGTTCCTTAAGTGTAAGCATGACTTCGAGATCCTTTGCCATTCTTGCAAGTACATCTACATTGCGCACTCTATCCATCCAGGATATTTTCAACATCCGTCGATACGTCCACATTTCGAAAGCTTCCAGCTTTTTACACATGGCTTCTGCCAGAATCCACGCCTCAAGGAGGCGTAATAGACAATACTGAAGACGTAGCAACATAGTACTCGAGTGCGAACGGAGAGCGACAGACTTCGACAACACAAGACGGACTTCATTTTTCCAAATGATGCTCTAGCTTGTTCAATTCAGGCATGAACCTCCTGCATCTTATCCCAGTCCCAAATTTAAATTCTGCGCTACTAGTTGCCACCTGGTCAAGTAGAATCTGAAGGCCCCCCAGCGAGTCCGGGATTATAACGGTGTCGTCAGCGTACCTAAGGTTGTTTATGTTTACGCCATTAATGGAAATTCTTTCAGAGAGCTTTCCAAGGCATTTTCCAATATTTTGTTTGAGTAAATGTTAAAAAGTAATGGTGAAAGGATGCATCCCTGTCGGACACCTGTTTTGATTCGAACTCCGTCTGAAATTTGTTGAACTACCGTAATTTGTGCAGTTTGGTACCAGTAGAGATATGCGATTATTTTGAGGGCTCTATCATCCAGGCCCACGTCTTTAAGGATTTTCATAAGCTTTCCATGTTGCACCCTGTCAAAAGCCTTCTGAAACAGGCATAAACAGGAACAGAGACACCCCTGCACCTCTGAACCAACACCTGGATACCAAATAGGGTCCGTTATGAAAACCGAATTGAGATTCGCCCATAAAGGATTCGAATTTTGCATATATTCTCTTATGGATGATCTTTAGGAAAATCTTAAGTGACTCATCAAGCTGACAAGCCGGTAAGCGCCACATCTATTTGCCGAGCTCTTTTTTGAAAGCGTTACAAATGTTGGTTGAAGCCAGTCGGGAGGAATGACGCCCGATCGATAGACCATATTGAAAAACTTTACTATCAGGATCAGTGACTCCTCATTCTTTAAGATTTTAATGACTTCCGAGTAGATTCCATCTGGACATGCAGCTTTTCTATTTTTTGATAACGAGACTGCATGCTGGACTTCTTCCCCAGTTATATCAAGTTCTTCGCATGTATATTGTTCGGGAATGTCCGTTATTTCATCTTGAAAAAGGTTCTACTGTTCTACCTTGTGGTTAATGTCAAGAATTATTTTATCTTCACTGTCCAAGAGACTGCCAGTTTGTCGACGTTTGTATACACCAGCAGCTTCCTTAATTTTTTTGTGCGTATTAAAAGTGTCATATTTAGCCCCCAGAACTTCGATTTCGCGACAAAGCTCATTAAGCCAATTTTCTTTGGCCATTCTAATTTTGTTCCTTATTACGCGATTCATCTGGTGGTATTCTGGATGACCTTTTTTCAATCGCCCTTCTTCCATTAAATAAATAATTTCATCAACCATCTACACTTTCTTTTTTATCCTAGTATCGTTTGAACTCAAAAAAAAATAAAGAAACCAGCAATAAAAGCCAGAATTGATACGCAACAGCTGAGAGACATCAACATCATGATAGATGTTATCAGGGATATAAACAGGAACCTACAAAAGCAAAACGAAGAGGAAGGCGCAAACAATAATGAAAAGGAGCCAGAAGACATGTGAAGAAGCTTCAACTCGGCAATGATAGAGCCATGCAGAGAATACCTGAGACAAAGTAAAAGACAAAAAAGACAGGACTGGATGACGGATGAGATTTTTGGTTTAATGGAAGAAAAGAGAATAGCCAAAACCTCCAGAGACCAGAGGAAGTACCGAGAGCTGAAAAACAAACTAAGGTATGAATGTCACCAAGCCAGAGAAACATAGCTGATGGGTAAATGCTCGGAAATGGAGGAGTTACAACAGCGACAAGATATACATAATCTCAATAAAAAGATCAAGGAATTTACCGGCACGAGCAGAAAACAAAAGCCGCACATTCTAATAGACAATGACGGAAACATTATAGTAGATATAGAGAAGCAAATACTACAATGGGAAAATTACATTAAAAATCTGTTCGATGATCAGAGAGTAGAGATACAAGCCAGTACTGAAGAACAAACGGGGCCGACCATTCTGAAAGAAGAGGTAAAATGAGCAATAGAAACAAAAAGCGGAAAAGCTCTAGGTTCAGACGAAATACCTGTGGAAGTGTTGAAGTTGATTGAAGAACAACACTTAGACTCTACAACAGCTCTATTCAATATAACATATATAACGGGAACCATCCCAGTGGAATGGCTATAATCGACCTTTGTTACAATAACCAAAAAGGAAAATGCGAAGAAATGTGATGAATATCGTACAATCAGCTTGATGAGCCACACATTGAAAGTGTTCTTGAAAGTTATACACCGCAGAGAATTTCAGAAACTGGAAAGTAATATCTCAGATACCCAGTTCGGGTTTACAAACGGATACAGTACTCGGGACGCATTATTTGCATACAATGTCCTCACACAACGCTGTCTCGATGTCAATCAGGAAGTTTACGCCTGCTTTATAGATTACAATAAGGCGTTTGATAGAGTGAGGCATGACCAGCTAGTAGAAGTTCTAAACCAGAAAAACCTGGACTCACCGAGATATCAGGATCATTGTTAACCTTTACTTACCAAAAGGCAACAATGCGAGTATAAGAAAAGACGACTGACCCTATAAAAATCAAACGGGGCGTAAGACAGGGATATGTCCTCTCGCCACTTTTATTCAACATCTACTCTGAAGAAATATTCACCAGAGCTCGTGTATGCGAGTTGAGAGGTATCACAGTAAATGGCAAGACAATTAATAACTTGCGCTATGTAGCCGATACTGTCCTTCTTGCTGGAAATATGCGGGACCTACAAGAACTGCTGAACAGGGTCGTCACTGCCAGTCGACATTTTGGCTCGACACTTAACACAAAAAAGACTAAATACATGATTATAACAAAGAACAACGCTCCGCAAGAACACCTCTATGTAGACGGAGAACAATTAGAGAGGGTTACAAGATATAACTATCTGGGTACAAACATCACCTGCACCGCTGATTATTGCTCCGAAATCAAGATCCGTATAGAGAAAGCACGTGCAGCTTTTATCAAAATGAAGAAGATGCTCTGTAGCCGCTCTGTGCGACTTGAGCCTATATCTTAGAATACGCATGCTGAAGTGCCCGGTACTGTATTATGGCGTAGAAACTCGGACCCTTAACAGAATGTACGAAAAAAAAATAGAAGCATTTGAGATGTGGACCTACAGAAGAATGCTCAGAATATCGTGGATGGAGCACACGACCAACGCAGAAGTGCTTACCAGAATGAATAAAGAGTTGGAGGTGTTGAAGGAAGTGAAGAGAAGAAAGATCACCTATCTGGGTCACATAATGCGCGGTTCAAAATATGAGATACTCCACTTAATAATTCAAGGGAAGATTATGGGCAAAAGGTCAATTGGAAGAAGAAGAATATCTTGGCTGCGGAATCTGCGAGAATGGTTCAACATGGCTTCTGCAGATCTATTCAGAGCAGCAGTTTCCAGGGTCAGGATTGCCATGATGTTAGCAAACCTCCGATAATGGAGAAGCTGCATGAAGAAGATCGTTTAAAGATAATTTCAAGCTTGCGTTTGTGAAACCTTCCTTGATGTTGGTCCAAACAATCTCCGCTTCGGAATTCTCCATAATGCTTACTTTGCTTCGTCCACAATTTAGTTCGTTTCTGACCTTAGCTAACGTTTCTGGGTTGCTCATTCCTGTCAGATCTGGTTTAGGGCAGTTTCCTTTTACTGTACTCATTTTTAGAGTTGACTGAATATTTGCTACAAGCTGATTGTGATCAGAATGTATGTCTGCGCAAGGGTGTTTTTACCGATTTAATGCATTTTTTGTATCGTTTATTTATCAATACAAAGTCTATTTGGTTTCTGCCTAACCGCTCTGGCGTATGGGCGTTAGAAGTCCAAGTGTACAGGTGTCTTGGTGGAAGCTTAAAGAAAGTGTTCGAGACAACAAACCCCATTCCTCGACAAAACTGGAACAATCGGCCGCCACGTTCATTCGCAACGCCCAATCCACATCCACCAACTATGTCCTCTCTCTCGCACCGCCACCAATTTTTGCATTAAGATAACCCATAATAATTGTGATTTCTGATTCTTTACTGAGATTTAAGGCGGTTTGGAGTTGTTCGTAAAAGGCTTCAACAACTTCGTCTGAGTGATGGCTCGTTGGTGCATATATCTGGGTAATGTTGACATTATATGGCCTGGAATTGAGCTGCAAAAATGCCACTCTATCAAAAACCAGGACAAAAGATTTTACTGATTTTTGTACTTCTGTAATTACCATGAGCGCCACACCATTGTAGAATGGTCGTAGATATGACATTCTTCCAAATTAGGTCATCTCATTTAGCTGATCCCTAATTTAAATAATTTTTATAGTGGCAATAATCAGAAATTATTATTTTAATGAGTGCTGGGAGAGAAATAAAGCAAGCTGGGTCACCGTCTATAGATATTCTAGTTGATATTTTATCGAAAAAAAAACTTAACAAGTGGCGGAATCTGATAACATCTAATGGGTGACTCAGAACGGATAGGATAATTTTGTAAAAAAGGTCAAATTTAGTGTGATTTTACCTGATGCAATGGTGTTCCTACGGGTAGGTATTATCGGCAACGCTTTTTCCAGATTTTAGGACACAAATATAGATATCTACAGCACCGGCGACAATCCTTTTTTCTGCATAAAAAGTTTCCCTTATGGTGACTAACCCAAACTTTTCCGCGAGCACTTATATATGGTTGATTTCAGAAAAATTAGGCTTCAAGATCTACCTTAGCATATTTTTTCTATTTTACGGGAAATCCTGGCGGTTCGGAACAATCCCCACCAATTTTATATTTACCATTTTTTGATATTACTTAAAACAAGCCCTGTAGAGGAGTATCAAAATATAAACACCCTGTACTTACTACTTTGGTATGGTATGTCGACCACAATTGATCTTTTGTGTATACCCTTCTATTTTACACGAATATTCCTATCTCCTTCGAGAATCTCAGAATATTTCGAAGGTTGAGCTTTTGTAGATACCCCGGTGCCAATAGGGTATTTTCGAGATGCCTCAACCTTTGGCGAGTCAGTGCCTGACATTCGCAGAGTAAGTGCTCTGAGGTTTCAGCAAGCAAGCAACATATATTACGGGTAGTGTACATGGTAAAATATACCTATCCTACTATACGTAGCTACTACTAATTCTAAGTACAATTTGTACCGACAGGCTACGAGCGCCCTAAAGGCGCCTCAGACACCTTCCAGCACGCATTACTTTTAAGAAATGTGAAGCCCTAGCCATGTTTCAGCTAGTAGTCAGGTACCATCCCAGCGAATAACTGTTCTACTTAGGCTGTTGCCTTTCAGAAATTTTGCATTAATAAGTACGACACGGATGGCAATGGGAACTGATGACTTATTTTCCAGGGTAGGGATGGATGAGGGGTAGCAACATGGGGAAAATAGAAGGAAAAATCCCATTTCACGTTTCTTTGGTTTATTCATACGCACACATATACGGGACAAACACACCATAGACAATAGGGTAGAGGGTAGGAAGCTAGGCTATTCTAGCCTCAGTGAGGTGAGATTTGCAACATGATATCAGACACAATCTCGGCGCGCTAGACCATACTTCGCCTGCCGGAACAGGGGAGCTTGGAGGCGACTCGAAAGGAGTGTTTAGACTGCTAAGGTTTACTCGACTCTAGCGAGCAGCGGTTATAAATCATAATGGGCGGGACATGGTTTGTATACTATTTTAGAACTTTTAATTATATTACTCACGCGTGACCCTACGCTCGCTACGGGGGCTCGAGAAAAAGAAACTAACCAAAGCTAACCCAAGGCGTACCCAAAATTAATAAAAAAAAAACTTTTTACAAACATAACTTAAAAAAAAGCTTTGCCACTGCCGGGAATCGAGCCCGCAGCGTCGCGTCGAAAACGCAGTATCGAACCACTGTACCACTAGAGTCGTTACAGAAAATTCGCTGGACCATCAAGAAATTCAAACAAACCCTCCAGATAGTAAACAATTCAAGCCCCGCCCACCCAACTGACATTATGGTTTGTAACCGCGGCTCGATAGAAGCGAATCTAAGGTTTGGGTTTTGGTTAGCATTTATAGTCGGGCGAGGTTCCTTAGCAAGCCCCGCCCACCACGTTTTTGGCCTGATGGAGGGGGCCCGCCTCGGGCAGCGATATGCATGACTATGCTTTAGGATGTGAACTTCTGCGCTCCTGGTATCGGCAGTTTCATGACGACCACAGAGGCGCGGAAGGGGTGGATAGAGGGTGGATTTTGAGGATCAGGGATGACAGGAAAGTCTATTATTCGGGCGGCCGTGGCGCCTGGAAGAACATTGACGTATTGCGATGTATGGGACCATGCCTGGGTCTGTTGGCCGACTCAGACCTCAAGTCTGCAATATGGGCAGTTCTCCGCGAGCCAAGTATTCCAGACGTATAGAACTTGCACGCCATTTTATCGACATATTCATTAATATAATCACAGATCTATATAGCTACGCAACAGATGCCTACTCCGGTATTAAAAATGTCGCTCGCCAATAATGCAATAAATTTAAATATTTTCCTATTTAGACGTGTTTTGTCCCGCCGTGTTGCCAAGTCGTGAACTGTAGTTTATCACATTATGGTATTACTCATTATCTTGGCAATCGTATGTTATATTATGTCAAATTAAAGTTCATCATCAGATTCAGTGAATGGTGTTTGCTTGAACATGGCCTAAAACTCACCTTAAATATCGGTGTAAAAGGTCATTACAAATGTTTTTAACTTATACTGTAATATATCTTATTTGCAGTGGCGGTTATTCAGCGGAAGTAGGGGAAGTGCCACTTCCTCAAGAAAATTTGATTTAAAAAAATAAAATTAACTCATTCATCAGTAAAATAATATATTTTAAGATTCAATGATAAAATTTTCTTAGTTTAGGAATAATCTATCTCTAATATTTGTGCATACAATCGGAGAAATTGCCTAAATGGATGGGACCTTTTGGCGCGAAGATGAGAACGAGAACTTTCTCTCGATTGAGTGAACGTTAAAATTGCACTGCACTATAATAATTTCTTCTTCTCGCTGGCCTTAAGGCGGAGTGGGGATTGGCGCGAAAGTACGCGTGGGTTTCTTTCTTTCCTTGACGTGTGATGTTTGATGAACACTGACGGAGACACGGATATATTAAATTGAAAACACTTACACCCAATTGAAATGACATTTAGCTTTATATGATGGAATCGACCATCCAGGTTTGGACTAAGGGCTATTAAAGAACTGACATATGCTGATTTAAATGTACAAATTTCTGTTTGCCTGGGGTTAAATAAATCCATTCGTGGATCAATCATGAGTCTTTAATACTACATACATACAGGGTGTTATCACCAAACAATCCGGTGAAATATGACAATACACTTGTTGTGGTGTTTCCCCAACAGTACGTATATAATCGTTGTAAATTAACAAATTAACGTAGAGGTGGGCGATTACGAGAGATTTGTATAATCGAGATATCATTCGATCGCTAATTTTAATAACTCGATGATGAAATTAGTAGTCGAATGATCTCTATAATCGAATGATTCACTACTAATTTAGCATTACTAATTCAAGGTTCTTGACAATTTGGCGAAGGGTTAGACAAAATACAAGGATCACCGTGGCATGGCCATAGCCGTTGCTGCATATACGTAAAAAAAATGTTAGTCGCGTAGTTGTGGGGACTTATCGAGAGATGTCTCGGTGAATGATGAATAATCTAGAATTCACTTATTCGCTCGAGAGATGCAAGCGCCGAGGCCGAGATATGATTAGTATTAGTATTCTCTGTTAGTAGTTAGGTTATACAGTAGCGTGCCGTATTGGCAACTCCAGAAATCAATGCGCCCTCTATGCGGAAAAAATTTGAACCTAGAAAGCGAGTAATCATCGACCGGCATTTGGCCATTTTACACGTGGTTTTCGTCGAGATCGTATCTTTCAAAGCATTTATAGACTCGTGTATTCGTGTCTTTCATTTTATAGTTGCTTTTGAACGTTTACTGGAGAGAAAAGTGTATATCTTTGTGACTACAAACATAAAACAATGGCTTCTGGCTCGAAAACAAAGCATAAAACAAATTGTTGTCTTTACGATTGCCATTCCAGAAAAGGAAAGGGAAAGGACAAAAACATTCATTTCCACTAATTCCCGAGCCAAAATAGTGGTATTAAAGTTAAACTAACAAATGAAGCAGGAGTTGAAGAAGAGATGTATAAAAAAAGAAGCAATTTACAGAGGACGAATCAAAGGAAAATATTTTAATTTCAAAAGCCAGGGTACATATCGAAATAGTCCATCAAACAATGCGAATCTTTAACATTTTAAATACTCCCTTGCCGAATAGTTTAATACAAGTTTTTGATGACATTATGTTAATTATCTGCGGAATGGTAAACTTGCAAACTCCAGTGCTCTCGAGTAACAAATTTTAGATAGGTATTCTTAGTTTTTTTTTTTGTTTTGCTTTTCATTATAAAGTAAGTTTAGTGTAAAATAAATGGTTGTTTTTATTAGATTTAATTTGAATAATTGGAAAACATTTATTTAATGCAACTCAATATTACAATACAATAAATACATAATTCTCTAATCAGTGCTCTAAAGCTCTGGCCTCGAGAATACTAATTACAACTTTTGTGTCAGAGAGATTCTAACTAATATTTAGATACCACTTAAGTTGTTTTACAAATACATTATAATTTAAGATTAGACTTACAGCAAGTTCCCCAAATTGGTAATACATATCTAAGATGTAAAAGGAAGACGGTATCATAAATATTGTGTTTGGTTTTAAAAGACAGATAATTTCTGCATTTGTATATCATAGGTAGCATTGGTAATGTTTTAGATATAATATACCCAATATGTCCAGACCATTGATTTGTATAGGAGTGGATAAGCAATAGCCGCCTGTCGCACTATTCAAAAGTGGCAACCTATGGGCGAAAAAACAGGTTTCTGCGCATGACAAAATCGACGTAAAATGGAAAAACGTAAACAAAGAAGATACCGTTTTGTCATGCGCACTAAAACACTTGCCGTCTCAGCAGGCGTCGGTCAGGATCGAACTTGGCTTTTGTCTTTGACGTGTTTTCGTTTTGACGGCGCGGGGTTTTGAGTTAATAATTCGAGTTTTTACTTTTTTTTACTTTCTTTGGACCTAGTGTCTGTAGTTGCTTAATTAGTTTTAGTTTAGTGGTTCACGTTTGTGGTTTGTACGTAACCTATTTTGATTTTCGTTTGCATTGAACAATACGCAGATAAACAATCGGCGATGCTACCAAAATAGAATCCTGAAAGTGTATAGTTGTATTTTGTAGTAGTAGAGGCAAAATACCCGGGATTTCAAGTAAGTCTAATTATTATAAGTATTACTTATTTATACCTTATTGTTTGTTTCACTACGCTAACTGGGGCCTATTTTACAATCGGCAAGACTCCTCTACCGAATATTTGGTGAAATAATCACTTTCGAAGTCCGGGCCTGCCTATTTACCTTCACGGTGCAACAGCTAGCTCCTACTAATTTTCTAATGCGCAAGTCCAAATAGAAATCTCTTTGTTTACATTTCGCGGTCGTAAATTTGCCATGTTTGGTCTATTTATTGCTTATCCACTCCTATACAAATCAATGGTCCAGACCAGCTTAAGTTGTTATCAATTATTCTTCTAAATATTTTATTTGCTGTACTTCTTTAATTTTCACTTCATTTATAGTAATATTAAAGTCTTGAACTGGTTTATTTTTCTGTTTAATACAAATAAATTTTGTTTTGTCAGTATTGATTTTTGCATATGTTTTATTTATTGGCTTAGAAAATGAATATAATAATGATATGAAAGTAAATTTCCCATAGATTTTTATATCCTTTCTGTATTTTGGTCTTCGCTAGCTGAGATTTGGTACTCCTTTATGCAATATACGAGGTAAGCAGCAAATAATCCCATAGTTTCCAACCAACTGGTTAGTAGTATTCTATAACTTAACTAAGTTGCTAATTATCTTTAACACCAGTTGTACTTCTAGTTCTTTATTTTGGAACAACTTTTGTATATTGGCCGTTTACAGCAATGACAATAATATTATATAGTAGACAATGTTCAATTACAGGAAAAATAATATGTAGGCAAGCTTTAGCCTACTCGCTTTTAGAACGGAATTATTGCTTTTTAAGTATTTATCTGGAAAATAGTTTTCATATTCAACATTGCCTTTAACCATAGGTTGTTTTTTATAGTGAAGAAAGAAAATTCTATTTAAAAGCCTGGCCCTATCAAATTTTGGTGACGTTTTTACCTATATATTGTGTTTGCTTGCAGTTTATTGGATAGGTACTGTGTATTTTTAAATCGTAATAAATGAATTAACTAATCAAAGAAAGAGTTTTATTTATTAGCTAACACTGCATATAAGTACAATATACTATGATTAAAACTATTTTATACTCGAACAATATATTTATTTCCACTAGAGTTCATTTTCACATACTTCATGTATCATATATTTAAAATAGAAATACTCTGAAATACCGTGTATTATTTGCCAATATTAATTAAATATGACACCAAACTACGATATTTTCACCTAAAATCACTGTAAAATTCACACAAAAATCCAAAACGACACACAATCGGCAAATCTCACATTAGAAATGAAGACAAAACACGAAGGTGCTACTCGCTTTCCACCATGTTTGTTTCCAAACGCCAGCGCCCCCAACGGTAGCTGGATTCGCGAATAGGGGGCCCCCGCCCTCTATCTAACCCGCCTCAGCCGCGCAATGCAAACTGCAAATGGCTCATCATTCGGCGCCCTCGAAATAGCTCGCCCCTCCCGCCCTTATACCCACGGCACGCTACTGAGGTTATACACTACTGACTACTAGCTTATTGTTTTACTAATTATTTTAGAATTTGCTAATATTAGGTTTGTTCTAGCAGCGATTTCAAACGGTTTCAAACCATCCGGAGTTTGCGCATAACGATATAAGCGACGCTTATATCGTTATGCGCAAACTCCGTATGGTTTGAAACCGTTTGAAATCGCTGCTAGAAGAAACCCATTATTAATATAAAAGTTGAAAGGCTTAGGGCTAATGCAAATAATTTGGAATTATAATTTTGATGGTGGTCGTATTTTAACTTAAAAGATAATTAATTTTACGAATTATAGAGGGTGTTGCCTCTAATACGGAACGAATTTTGCATCAAAACTACAATCTTTTTAATATTTTTTAACAAACTATAAATTCATTGTAGCCATTATTATAATATCAAATGTTTTTGAGAACTTAAAAGTTTCAGGGCGTTCAAAATATGTTTGAGGCTAGACGTGGCTCGTTATAAACGAACAAAATGGTGGCCAAGGCCACAATTATTGATTTCGAATAATGTAAATATAAATATTCATCTCTCTTCCTCACCTCTTCGGCGACAGAGACCGACAACCGAAACACGAGATACGGATTCGATAAATGAATATACGAGTCATCGAATAATTCGTATATCGGTTTCGTTCCAAATTAGTATTACTAATTAGTAGTAGTCAGCTCTTAACCGTTAGCGAGATATCTCGAGAGATCTTCATAATCGAATGATTTCATTAGTATATCTCATAACCGCCCATCACTAAATTAACGATCTATGCCTAATACTAGTTAAGATCTTAGGGGTCTGATCTATCGTCGCCTTAGAGATCAATGTGACGCGATCAAAAATATCCTATGAAAGTGGTTCCTTTGTCTTGAAAATATATATTTTTTCTGTTTGGGTAATAAAAAAAAACTATACTTTGTAGATATACTTTTATTTTTATTAAATAACAAAAGAAACAAAACAAAGGTAAATATAAATATTTCCACATATAGAATATTTGTGTAGGTCTTTTCCTGTTATGACCTATATGCCGTGACGCCACTCCTTGGATGGAGAGCAGGTTATATAGCTCAGATTCCGGATCGATCTACTGCCAGGTGAAAAGAGATAATAAAGAAAGCACTTTAGTTAAGAAACAATAACATCTATGTGACATATGTAATGGATTATCAAGTTCATATTTAAGTAGTTATGTAATAATAATAATTGCTACAAGGTTTTCAAATTCAAATTGGAATGCTAATATTAGAATATGTGCATTTATAAAGGCATTCATACCAGCAGTTCTCAATTTAGTATCACTATCGCTCCCTTCAAAACACACAGAAAAATACATTTCCATATGTTGGGCATCATCAATAATGAGTTTGGTTAAAGCAGTTAAGTTTTTATTAGATCGACTGTAAGCCCAATTGGTTCCTTACTTCTTGTTTTTGAGTGAATCCCTGATGCTAGATGATAGCTTGTACTGACCTCTAAGGAAATGTTTCAAAAAATCTAGTATGCAATACCAGTTAAGTATTATAATTTTGAGCATTTATTCAGTAAAAACCAATAAATGCCATAAAGAAAACTCGGAGGACTGTTAACGATACCCTTTTGAGTTACATATTTTTTTACTTCATCAACAGTCATTTCAAGAACTTCAATGAGTTCCTCATCTGTTCCACCTCCTTGCGATTTCCTCAGGTCATCAGTGACTTCACAGTAGAAAGCTGTTTGTATTGAGGCTGAAGTACCTACTCCAGAGCGATATGATCCTAAAAAGAACAACATTCAGCAAATAGATATTTATTGCACTCATAAGTATATTGCTTGCTTGATTGCTTGCCTACAAAAACCTCATTAACATGCAATTTCGTATTGTTTTTATTATTGGTTTTTTCTAATTTAATTTAGCTAGATATAACTATTCTTCCGCAAAAAGTTTATTTTTAATTTGAAACAGACAGTTAATGGAACATAGTATTTCGAAATGCAATATGGTGTCCTTAAGATTCATTCTAATACCGTACGCAATAAAAGCCTAAATTTGGGTGTATATTTCGACAGTCATAACACCTATGACATCCTAATTATATACTGGATTTACTGAGTAAAAAAGGATGTTATAAAATCTAGTCAATTTTATAGGTGGACCAAGAAAGACAAATCACTATAAATATACACGTTGTATCCAACAAATTGAAGATGAAGACGTCACAGTTCAGAGGTACTAAAGTTATGATGACTTCACCATCGAGTTCTGTATTATAGCTACATTTTATCTCAGGAGAGGCTGGAAATAGCCCAACCAATCCTGAAACCAGTAGCCTTTCTTCTGGGGCGGAAAGAAGCCTGTTAGGCTTGACCACCACAGAGGAAGAGAGGAGCGAGACCGAAGGGGAGCTGGCCGCTCTTGAGAAACCTACTCTCAGGAGAAGGAGGCTACCAAATTCGGTGAAAAAACGTCTAAAACGATTCCTTCAAGAGGGGTTAGACTACCCCACAGCCTTGAAAAAGGCACTTGAAGGAAAAAAGGGGACAAGGAAGACCTAAACCCGGGAAGTGGACGGAGACAACTGCCCACTATTCGGGAGCAGGAAGACCGCCCCTCCACCAGCAGATCACAGGGCGGAAAACGCACACGATCTGACGGCAGCACACCTGAACAACAGGCAAAGAAGCACAGGGCTGGAACAACCACCCCTGGCTTATCCTATGGGGCGGCACTGCAGGGCATTAGAGTTGGTATAGTCCACACTGATGCCCCGGCTGCCTCATTGGATAACAGTCAAACTAGGCTGATACAGAACGCCATAATGACGTCTGTAGACAAGCTCACGGAAGACGGACCCCAAGTCCGCTTCCTGGGATGTGCAGCTAGGCCAGGCTGGCTGCAAGTGACTTGCGCTGACGACCCGAGCATGACATGGCTTAGGAACGTAGTAGCCGTCCTGAAGCCATGGGAGGGTGCTCAACTTAAAGCCGTCAGCGGAGTCGACATACCAAAACCACATATATGCATCGCATATATACCCGATGACAACGACAAACGGTTGACATCGGAAGTGGTTCTTACAAGACTGCGGAATATGAACCGCAGTCTAAACACTCGGGAGTGGACAATTCTACACCGGAAAGAATCAGGTCCAGGACAAACCTGGACATTCGCCATTGATGACGAATCAATGGCGACTCTGAAGGGGATGGACTTCAGACCCTTCTTTGGCTTTGGATAGGTCCAATTCCGTCCTGGCCACGGGGGGAACGAAGAGATGCCCCACGTGAACAGGAGGCTGGCACTTCCGCCGAAACCCCTCAGGAGGAAGCTGAAGGTAGGGTTGATCCTGTCTTCACAGAAGCTTCTAAACCTGAGACCGGATTGGTGGAAGCAACAGCTTCAACATCGGGTGGCAGAGAGGGAGCCAAATCCCTCTCAAAAAATGTCGCACCTCGACCAGGCCCCCTGAAAGGGAAAGGAAAGTCCATCCCTGGCAAGGGGACCAAAGGGTCGAAAAAACAAGGAGGTAGGGCCCCCTTGGATGAGCAGACTGGGAAGAAAAATGGAAAATAAGACCATTTTTCTGCAGGCCAATCTGCAACATGCCAAGGCTGCTTCATACATCCTTGGCAAAACTTTTAATGAAGGGCGGGTAGATATCGCCCTTCTCCAGGAACCCTGGCTATCAACAACAGGCCAAATAAGAGGCCTAGGTAATACATCAGGTAAGATAATTTGCTCTGGAAATAGACCCAGAGCATGTATCTTAATCAAAAACAACATGAAATTTTTCAAAATTTCAGATCATTGCTCGCGGGACATGGCGACAGCGCTTGTCAAAATACCCATGGGACAGGGCACAACGGATATGATCGTTTGCTCTGCCTACTTTCCTGGGGACGCTGAAGCAAACCAACCTCCTCCAATTGAAGTGCGGAACTTGGTCGCCTACAGTCGGAGGAAGAACATCCATCTACTGATTGGATGTGATGCCAATGCGCACCATGCAGTGTGGGGAAGCACGGACACCAATCAAAGAGGTGAGTCATTATACAATTATTTACTAGGGGAGGGGCTGGTTGTTAATAACAGGGGCTCTGAACCAACCTTTGCAACTGCCAATAGGCAGGAGGTATTAGATCTAACGATCAGTGATAATCTCTTATCCACAAGAATCTCAGATTGGATAGTGTCATCAGAGCCCTCGTGCTCTGATCACAGACATATTCTCTTCAATCTGAAAACAGGGGAAAGACCCATCTTTGAATACAGGGATCCTAAGTGCACTGATTGGGCTGGTTTTAGTCTTACCCTTCAGGAGCAGATGCGGACCTCTATTGCAAAGATATCAAATCGTGATGAGATTGAGCTGGCCTCAGAGCAACTGAGGACAGCCATAAATACGGCTTATCATGAAAACTGTCCAGTCAAGACTAAAAGGGACAACAGAGGAACCACTTGGTGGAACAACTCGCTTGACAAACAAAGGAAGGAGGTTCGTAAACTCTTTAATAGAGCTAAAGAGACCGGCACATGGGATCAATACAGAACTGCTCTAACGAACTACAACAAAGCCATCAGAGAGGCAAAAAGGAATTCATGGGAAACCTTCTGCCAGGGCATAACAGATGCACCTGGCAGTGCAAGGATCCATAGAATCCTCTCTAGAGAACCCGTTCAGGAGTTAGGATCGCTAAAACGACCTGACGGATCCTTTACGGAATCTGGCATGGAGACGTTGGAGCTTCTGGCTAAGACTCATTTCCCGGGATGTCGGATTTTGCATAATGATGAGGAGGAGCCTGTTTGGGACCGATCAAATCGGCCAAAAGCGGGTGATTGGATTGTCCCCAAGAACATCATTAATGCATTAACAATTAAAAGTGCTATTTTATCGTTTCAGCCTTTTAAATCACCTGGTGAGGACGGAATATTTCCAGCACTGCTGCAGAACGGTCTGGAAGTATTAAAACCATTCTTAATCAAACTTTTTAGAGCCAGCCTAGCGAGTAATTATATACCTAGCAGCTGGACTAAATTCAGAGTGGTGTACATCCCAAAAATGGGACGTAGGGAATCAACACCTAACTCATGGAGACCTATAAGTCTGACCTCCTTTCTGTTGAAATGCATGGAAAAGATACTCGACGTGCACATCAGAACGGGTGCACTTGGTGAGTATCCACTGAATGCTCACCAATATGCGTATCAGACCGGCAAATCTACAGAACTAGCACTAAACAACCTTGTCGGGAACATAACACAAGCGTTAGAAGGCAAGACTATCGCGATGGGTGTGTTCTTAGACATCGAAGGAGCATTCAATAATGCATTACCAAACTCCTTATACACAGCATTAGCTGAAAGAGGGGTTGAACCACAAATAAGGAACTGGATCGGAAGTATGTTAAACTGCAGAGTGGGCACAACAACCCTACGGGGGGAGGGCTACAGATTCAGGGCTGTTAGGGGGTGTCCGCAGGGTGGGGTTTTGTCGCCCCTTCTGTGGTCTCTCCTGATGGATGGTCTGCTGGCGGTCCTCTCGCTGTGGGATGTGGAGGTGCAGGCATATGCGGATGATCTAGTAATACTGATAAGAAGCAACTTGCAAAGAACTATTTCAGAGGATCTGCAAGAGGTGCTGACCGTGGTCTATGACTGGTGTGAAAGGGAGCAACTATCTGTGAACCCACACAAAACAGTTATAGTACCATTCACAAGGAAGAAAAGGCTGGAAGACCTAAGACCACCTTCACTCAAAGGAGAAACTATCCCATTTGCGAATACAGTTAAGTATCTGGGAATTACCTTAGATAAAACACTTAACTGGAATGCGCATCTGGATAAAATTGCCGCAAAGGCGAAACTGTCATTATGGACCTCCTGCAGACGCATTTGCGGCAAAACATGGGGCATACATCCCAAACAAATGCACTGGCTCTATATCGCGGTCATAAGACCAATGATAACATATGGGGCAGTAGCTTGGTACTCTAAGAGCTTACAGAGCTCCGCGAGAATCAAATTATCTACCTTACAAAGACAAGCGTGTCTGGCAATTAGTGCCGCTTTTGGCACTACACCCACGGCAGCGCTTGAGTGTCTTCTAAATCTGCCACCTCTTCAAATAGTACTGGAGAAGGAGGCTAGATGGGCGACGTATAGATTGACACAGGCGGTGATCAACAATCCGCAGGCGATCATCATGGTGCCCAACGGGCTGGAAAATGCCAATGAGCAGGACAGTGTGTTGGGTTTACCATCGGATGTTATGCCTACCAAAACCACCTATTGCCATGCCTATGACGTCCTCCTACCAGAGAGGAACGAATGGGCGAAGGACTCTGAAAATCTGAGAAGAACAGAGAATAGTTGGTTCACTGACGGCTCCAAGACCAATGATGGTACGGGAGCTGCTGCATGGAACAAAAATGGTAAGGTTGAGCTTAAATGTTCCCTAGGCAAACATGCAACCATTTTTCAGGCTGAAGTTAAGGCCATTGATATGACTGCACAGTGGCTCATTGATAGAAACTGGAAAGGCAAGTCAATCAAAATTTTCTCGGATAGTCAAGCAGCTCTAAAAGCTCTTGATTCTAGCTGTTGTTCATCCAAGACAGTATGGAACTGCCAGGAACTACTCACCAAACTAGGGAGAGAGAACAAACTTACATTGATCTGGATACCTGGACATACAGGATATGAAGGAAACGAAAAAGCTGATGCTCTTGCGAAGCAGGTGGCCGCAACGGCCTTCATAGGACCAGAACCAGTACTGGGAATAGCTTATAACACAGCTAAAGAAGCCCTCTCCAGGTGGACACAAAATCAATTTGTAGCTAATTGGAGAGAGTTACCAGGCCTAACTCATTCAAAGTTGGCGGTGAATCTGCCATCAGGAATGAGAACCGGACAGCTTCTTCAACTTGGCCGGAAGCAGGTACAGGCTGTAGTTGGCATGTACACTGGCCACTGTCGGCTAAGAAGCCACATGAACAAGATAGGGCTCTCCGAAGAAACGGAATGCCACTTGTGCTTGGAGGACGAAGAAACAATGGAGCATGTTATATGCCACTGTCCAGCAATGGAAAGAACCAGACAAACAGTCTTTGGAAATACTCAAATCACACTTGCAGATTTGAAAACTATCCACCCCAGAAAGCTGTTTGATTTCTTGAAAAGGATCGAGCCTCTGGCATAGTGGAAACACAAATGTGAGCCACAATAGACCAAGGGTCGCAGTGGAGGGTCCTATTTGGACCCACTCACGTGTACAAATACAATACATTTTATCTTCTTTTTAACAGATATTGTTATTTTTTGCTATTTTTGTTAAGAATTATAAGTTTATTTTAAAATAAAGTTATACCTAATCATGTTAAAACTCTAGGGGTAATTGTAAATTACTTTTCTTAATTAGCTTCAAATTTTTTACTTACATTAACTGAAATTGCCAACTGGTGGCAGCAATAAACATTTTTAAAACTATAAAAGCCTTGAAATTTGTTCCCAGCATCATTAATGCATAATGAGTTCAGTTTCATCATCCTTTCCCTCGACTTGTTTTGTACTTTTAACAAACTAGTAATCTGTACATTAACCACATATAGGTGACCTCTATTATTAAAATGAAAAAGATGACAAAACTGAACTCATTTTTAATTATACTGAAATCACTTGAGTCCCCTTATTATAAAATACTTGTATTCTTGATTATAAATAAGCAACAAAAATCACTTGCAAGAAATGTAGAAAAAAAACAATTAACACTCTTACATAATATTAAAACAAATACTAGACTTTGTATCAGGCAATAACCTTTAGATTGCTTGACAACAGATAGTTTTAGATGAGATCGCAGTCTTTAATACTCAGATTATAAACTTAGCAAGAATATAAAATAACTGAGATTAAGAAAAATTTATCTAGTTGTAGTTTAAATAATTCTTAATATAGGTACTATCTGAGGTACTATCTATCCTTTATCGGGCAAGAAAAATGAGAAAAAAATATTAACCACACCAATAGTGTTTACAATTTACTACTCTTCCTTAGAGGCAGATCAATTATTAAGGATCTACAACATTTTAACAATAATGATGTAAGTGAAAATAAGCAAAAGTTATAGATATACATATTTTCACACATATTTTCAATTGGTTTCTAATTCACTTAGAGGAATAAATTTTGGCCTATTGTGAATGACTTAAAGGAACCATATCGGAGCTCATTTTTTAAAGTGTAATAATCTCTAGAAATTGCTTCGCTTTCAAATATAAAGAATAAATTGGCCAGTTAATTTAGGAATTAAATTTACCTATCATTTGCAGTGAATTGACTGGAACATCATATCCACATTCCTCCAAAATTTCTTCTCTAGCGATTTCAGCCAATGATAAATTTTTATCAACAATTCCAGCACACAACTCGATAGTTATTCCATTTTCGGGAGGATACTTTGTGGTATCAATTTGACAATCAATTTGTCGGTCTTCAGGATTAATTGTTCCAAGATATACAGCAGGCCTAAACTGTTTTACGAAAATTAAGACATTTCGACTTACATTGTATATGATAATTGCAACACTATCGTGAATGCCTAGTAAATCCCAGGTCTTTTTCTGTCCGTTTTGTGTAAAATGCATTGTATAAGGTTTTAAATATATTGACTTTTCTAGTGATTTCATCACCACGTTGGAAATTTTATTCATTTTCGTACCCACTCGAAACACACACACAAAAAACAAATATTTAAAACATATATGAGAATATTTCTTTTTTTTCGTGCGTGGAAAATATCAATGGATAATGTAGAATGTAAACTTTTTGTTTGTAGGCTACTAGCTACTATAGAAAATAAAATATTAAGGAACTAATCAGTATTCAGGCAATTTATCTATTATATTGTGATAATCACCTAAACAAATAACATGTGTTATGTCACTGTCAACGTCAACTGTCATGGAGCACTGTACAATCAGGAGAACGTTCACAATCGACGTCGGAAATGCACCAGACGCGCTCTGAGTGCACTCGACGAATGGGTAAAGTTCTTTATGAGTTCACCCGGTTATATTTAACCTAATTAACAATAAGTTTTACCCCGCACAACTGTTTAACCCAGTCGAAAGATGGATAAAATTTGTCTATCAGGCTTGTTGATACCTAAAGGCCGATCCGCATTCATTCATTTTTAACTCCGTAATTTTAAATGGATTTTTACTGTAACAGCTGGTTTCATGAGCTTCTAATGCCACATTAGACAACCATTTTTTTTTGCTTTTGGTTTCTTTTTCGGAAAGTTGACCTTAAAGAGTTTCTTCTTTTTTTTATATTAAACTCT
>MU185026.1:5983-36282 GCA_016904865.1 Pissodes strobi | reverse complement strand
GGGGGAACTGCCTCTCGAAGTCCTCTTCTTCGCGTTCTTGTAGGGGGCCATTGCTTTGGCCTGGGCCTCTTCGCTGGCCCACTGCTGCATTTGTAGTCCTCTGGTTTCTCCATGCTGGGTTTGAGGGAGGAGGTGCTGGTTTATACAATGGCTTACTTATTGGTTTGTTGCTTTGCTGCGGTTGTAGCAAATTTAGTTTATATATGTATACGGGGCAGCCCTCATCTATTGAGCGATGGGAGCCCCCGCAGTTCACACACTTAACTTCATTGCTGGCACATTGAGTTATGTCGTGTTGCTTTGCGCATTTGCTGCATGCAACCTGCCTATTGCAATACGTTTTAGCATGGCCATACTGTTGACAGTTTTTACACTGCATAATAGGCTTGCCCGTACGCCGCATTTCCCATGACACACGCACCGACATTATCGTTCTAGCCTCCTGATTTAATCTCTTTACTGTATGAGTAGCCTCTAAAATTATCAAATATAGAGGTACTCTAGTCTTCCTCATTTCGTAGACGTTTTTAGCCACTATATTATACTCATCCCTTAGCGCCTGTGCAATTTCTTGAGGGGAAATTTCCCCGTCAAGACCGCGCAGGACGAAGGCCCGTGTTTTTTCAATAGTTTCTGCATACGTGTGATATTCTGTTTTCTCCGCATTTAGCATTCGTTTTAGTGTGTGTAGATCATTTAAGTTTTCACAATAGATTATAACTGAATTTTTCGTGTATTTCAGTTGGTATTTGAAGATACGCGCATTTTGTAAGTCTTCACGTAATTGTTTATGGTCTGCCGGTCGACCTTTGATCACTACGGGGGGAGGTGGCGTTGATTTAGGTTTTGCAGGCGCTTTTTGTTTGCTAATCACCCTTTCTTTATTTTTAGACACATTTGTGGACGCCTCGCTGTCGGCGTCTTCATCTTCGGACTCCATGTCCGACAGGGGTTGAAATTTATTGTTCGTCTTAATCGGATTTGGCCCTATATCCAGGTTTACCGTTCTAAAGTTCCTTTTGAACGGGAGCTGTTTAAACGGTTAAAGTACACATCCTTGGTATGTTGCGCTGTTGCCGCAGACGCCTCAGGCGTACACACGACATCGATGCTCGGGTCGGCCTTCGAACTCGAGTCCGTCTCCATGCTGTTGTCTAGTGTTTTTTGCTGACGTTCTTTTTCGGTTGGCAATGTTTTTTGCTTCTTCGATTTGCCCGTGTTTATATTTGTCGGGCTGGCCTTTTTTTGCCCGTATCAATTTTAGCTGCAATTTGTCTAGTTATTCCGGATGGGTGGGTGTCTATTATGTGTTGTTTGGCTTTCGTAATTAATTTCCATGCCTCAAAGGCGTTCAGGCCAATAATTTTATCTAGTTTTTCCGCGTTAATTCTGCAACTCATGCAGATTTCAATGTAGCTAGATGTTCGTTTTTGGACTTTTTTGATTGTCAAGTTAGATATTTTCCGTTCTGGGTTTGACTCTACGGAAATAATGCACAAGTTGTCGTCCTCTTCCGTTGTCTCATCCATCTTTGGGCGAGAGCAAGGCGGGGCTCCGTCCCCGAACTACAAAAATTATAGCCGAAGCTTTCCCGTAACTTTACTAATTACAAATAGCAAGAAGCAGTTAAATAGTTTGTCTGTATGAACAGAGATCGCGAGGACCGGTCGGATTAAAAACTCGTAACGTTCTATTTACCCGGAACGCAAACAGGTCCTATTCGATACGAAGTTCGCATAGGAAATCCGCTAAGTAATGATGTTCTACAGGCTATTTAAGCACAGTAAACGCTCCAAAAAAGCTTTATAGGGAGAAGGAAAGTGCATGAAGTGAAGTGTTAAGTAGTTTACTGATAATTTTGTGATAAAAATTGTTATTTATTTTTAAAAATTATTATTTTTTTTAATTTCTGCATTCGCATTATTACAAAGCTACTTGGGCTACGTTAAAGTCAATCAAACTATTAAATATAACCTCCAGTTCTTTAAATTTTGCAGGTATGTCTGTATTTCCGAAATTATTTCGTACACAAGCAACCAATACCAATAACTTGCAAGTTTAATGTTGAAATAGGATTAAAATACGTCAAGGAGAACAGACCATAATACGTTTAATTTGTACATATTATTTAGAGCAGATACAGTGTTTTCCTTCAATTATAAGAAGCTGAATCTCTATTTCCAAAGTTATATATTAGGCCCCTCCCACTTATGCCAAGTGCCAATGCTATTAGCAATTGCAACTTCAGTGTACTTGCATTTAGGATGCATGTGAAAATTAATTTTCTGAGATTTGTCGTGTATATTAAGACATACCACGTCAAACATACCTTGACAAATAATGCATTGAATTTTGTGCCCATCTTACCTTGTAAGTAACGTACAATTGTCCTCAGTGCTTTGTGATGCCTGTAGTGGTAGATCACTAGAAGGTGATAGTATGTTACTGTGATTCAAATGAGTCAATATGGAGTCTTCGACTTCAGAGTCGTCCAAAAGATGTAGAGTTTTTGGAACTTCTTTCGGGTCAAAACTACCAGCTTGAAATGATTTTGTGAATATACTGAAAATATTTATAGTTTGGTTCAGAGAGACGGCAAATAATATTACATAATGTATCGAGTAAAAGACTAAAGTGTTAAAATATAGCCTACTTTTAATTAGTAAAATTTGTATGATGTAGAGATTGTCGTTCGGATTTTTTGCCTTTTTATTTCTTATTACAAATAGAATTACACAATCAAAATAAAATTACGGAATGCAAGTTGTTCAAAAAGTTGTTAACGTCAAAAGCTTAAAAGAAAACAGCCGTCAACCTTATAAGTATGCAGTAAACAAAGGATATGTGTGCTTTAAATAAAAAATGATTCTAATAATAAAACGTGCAGTAATTAATACCGAATATTTAGCATATCAAAAATAAAATGTGTAAATATACTGTTTGGAATAACAGGACTAAAACATTGAGCAAACTAGAGAAACTTATTTACAGGGATGTGGAAAATATTTGTCCGGTGATAACCTACTTATACGTAGAAGAACAATGCAGATCATCTAACAGAGATCGATGTTGTTTCCTCCTAATCGTAATAGATGCCACGCCTCCCGCTGCCATAATGTATCTGCAAATGACGTTGCTTCATATTACATTAAGGCAGCGGGAGTTGTACGTTCTTCTGAAAATAAAGTAGTGATCGATTCTGTTGGAGTTTACGTTTAGTATTTTTAGTAAGAATTAATTATGTTTTGAAAACCGCGCCAACAAAGTATATTCGAGAAGAACGGAACGGAAGCGGAAGTCGAGAAGCCAAACCGGAAGAAGATTGGATTGGACCAGAAGAAAAAAAAGAATGACGCTACGCAACGAGAAAAAGAAGCACACGCACGTTACTCTTAATTATTATAGTTTTTTAGCAGTTTTTGTTATCTAACAATGAAAATAAAGTGATAAAAATCAGCACGAGTATCGTTCCCTACGCCAGGGTGGTCCTTCGCATATAAAGAGGGTAAGAAAGACCCTCTACTCAACATTTTTGGTCGCATCGAGCCTGATGACAGATCCAAGAGCACGGCCTATGGTTATCAATGGCGGATGGTGGAATTTCAAGTAGCATCTCGACACGAAATCAAGGTTAGGTCGTTCTATGCTTCCTATCCTTCACGTTTATCCCTTATTTTAAACCTATCCTATTATCCCGTAGTTCACGTAGTTTTGCATTTTATGTAGTTAGAATTGAAATCGTATATGTAAATGTAATCGTATTGTATTTTATTTCAATTTCATGTGTATATCGATATCGAAAAATTAAGACGCGTTCACGTTCACGGTTGCCGGATTTAGTCTCGTTTCTGGTATTTATTCTCGTGCTCGAAATATTTCATTTGTCTCGAATTGAAACGTTTGTTGATTTTACACGTTGTATTGTATTGTATTGTATCGTATCTAATATATCTTGATAGAAATATTCTTGGTTTGAAAAGCCATTTTTGAAAAATTAGAGCCAAAAATGGGCAGAAAAAATAGGAGTGACGTAAATTCTCACGATGATGAAATATTAGAATTTAAGCATGTACGCGAAGTAATATGTGAACGATTAGATCGGTTTATAAAGTTTTTACGCGAAAATAATGATGACATATTTCAAATCGAAGCTCGATTAAAAAGCATAGAGGATGATTTCTCGGAATTCGACAGAATTCAGACACGATTAGAGTTTGTATTGCCCGACGAAAAAGACAATCGTTTAGACACGGAATCTATGTATTACGCAACTATATCTAATGCTAAAAAACTTATATCGCAATTTAATAAAAATACAAAAATCGAATCTCGTAGCCTCTTAGCGGAAATCGATAATGCAAATGTGTCAACGCCACAAACGCAAACGCTTGCTCGTTCGGTAGGCACGGTTGCCAACCTGCCAGACCTCGGTTTACCAACTTTTCACGGTAAACATGAAACCTGGTATGGTTTCAAAGATGTTTTTGACTCGGTAGTTAATAATCGAACTGATTTAAGAGAAATTGATAAATTTCTGTATTTAAAAATATGTTGCAAGGATGATGCTTTAAAACTTATCGATTCTTTGGATGTCACAGCAACAAATTACACGATAGCGTTAGACCTATTACAAAAAAGGTACGACAATAAAAGAACAATCATTAATCACCACGTTAACAGTCTTTTGTTTAATTTACCAAATGTTTTTAAAGAATCATCCATACAATTACGAAAGTTATTAGATATAGTTCATCAACATAAAACGGCTTTGGAAAAATTAAATTTACCTGTTCAAGATTGGGACACGTTACTTATTCCCATAATATTACAGAAACTCGACGATCGAACTAAAAGGGAATGGGAAAGTAAACAAACGAATCAAACTTTACCGACATTACATGAATTGATTGAATTTCTAACAAAAAAGTGTTTTACACTCGAAGCTATAAGCAATGACTGTTTAAAATCGAATCATAGCGGTCGCGAACATACATCACGTCAACAAAACAAAAGATATGAAAGATGTTTTTATTCATCGGGAAAATCTCACGAAAACAAGTGTTATATTTGTCATGAAAATCATTTTATATATCATTGTCCAAAATTTGCAAATGTATCGATATCAGAAAAATATAACGAAATTAAAAAACATAAGTTATGTAGTAATTGTTTAAGATCTGGTCATTCAAAATTCGAATGTATGTCCCGTGGTTGTAAAAAATGTGAATTTAAACATAATACATCTTTACATAATGATCAATATCAACCCGTCAATCGAAGACCAGGAAACAACGACGGCAACATCGGAAATCCTCACCCACGGCAAACGCGTGGGAAACTCGAGAGCCCACGTCCGTCAGGCCCGACAGGTGAGAGTGAGACGAGGAATCGTGAATCGAACGAGAACGACGACGGCGCGATGGCCATGAGTGATCAGTTACGTCAAGGATTACACAGTTTGTGCACGATTGACCGTTTAAATAATGGTAGGTGTTTAAATAAAAACGATATGAATAAAGTAAATTTATTAAACGATAGTAAAATAAATGAACCAATATTATCTGACGGTTTTATGTCTTATTCGATCTTCGACACAAACCACGTTTTATTATCAACCGCAACGATATTTATCGCAGACAATATCGGATGTTGGCATAAATGTAATGTTTTACTCGACTCGGGAAGTCAATCAAATTTAATAAGTCAATCCCTATGTAAAAAGTTAAACTTAACGTGTGAAAAAATACATTTACCCTTATCTGGAGTAAACCAAATCGTAACAAAAATCTCGCATCGAACTTATACGAATATAAAATCGAGATTTAAGTCATTTCAAGTAGGCTTATCATTTTTAGTTTTACCCGTTATTACTGAAAAATTACCCCTATTTAAATTTGATAAATCAGTTATAAAGTATCCTAAAAATATTAACTTAGCGGACGAACATTTTAACGTACCAAAGGAAATTGATGTGTTACTCGGTGCAGGGATCTTCTTTGATTTGCTCGAAACCGGAAAAATAAGGTTAGGGAATAATATGCCAGTTCTACAAGAAACGCGCTTGGGATGGATATTTAGTGGGATTTTAAGATTTTATGAACAACACGAAAAATCCATTTGTAATTTCACCGCAAAAGTTACAAATCGAGATTTACACGAATCTTTAACGAAATTCTGGCAAATCGAAGAATTATCTAGCGAAAAAATATTGTCTAAAGATGAACAATATTGCGAGGACTTTTTTAAAGAAACGACGACGCGAAGTATCGACGGAACATTTATCGTTAAATACCCGTTTAAACAAGAATTTGAAAAAAAAATTAGGTGAGTCGAAATCGGTGGCTTTAAAACGATTTAAACACTTAGAGGCGCGATTAGGAAAAAACGAAGATTTAAAAAATCAATACACGGATTTTATGCACGAATATGAGAGTTTGGGGCACATGACATTTAAATGTAATTTAGACTCTGATAAATCGTTAGAAAATCAATAATTTTTTATGCCACACACTTCTGTTCTAAGAGACTCGGTAACAACGAAGTGTAGAGTAGTTTTTGACGCGAGCGCTAAAAGTAACACGGATGTTTCATTTAACGATTTGATTTTGGTGGGACCGACAATACAGGCAGATCTTTTCTCGATACTGTTGCGATCCAGACTTAGAAAATATATTATAAGCGCGGACATTAAAATGAAGTACCGATGCATTTTAATCGATCCTAGCGAACGTAGTTTTCAACAAATTTTATGGAGACCGAATTCTCACGAACCTAAACCTAAAGGTTTATAAATTAAATACGGTGACATACGGTACGTCTAGTGCACCATTTCAGGCCACGCGTTGTGTTAAAGAACTCGCAATACAAAATAAAGAAAAGTATCCCAGAACATCGAAAATAATAGAAGATTCATTTTATATGGACGATCTTTATTTAAGTGTAGACATAGTAGACGATAGAAATATATCACGAAATTACAAATATTTTATCCGAAGGTAACTTTACTTTAAGAAAATGGTCATCAAACGAAAAATCAATTTTAAATTATATTTTAGAAACAAACAAAAAACATGACGAAAATTTAGTTATATTTCACGATAAAAAGGAGCTAAAAACATTAGGGATATTTTGGGATGCAAATAGCGATGTATTAAAATATTCTGTTAACGTAAAATTTAACGAAACTAAAGTCACAAAACGCACGGTACTGTCTGTAATATCACAAATTTTCGATCCTCTCGGACTAATAGGTCCTGCTATAATAAACGCAAAGTTACTTATTCAAAATTTATGGCAGTTACATTTAGATTGGGATGAAGAGCTACCCAATAGCCTAAAAGAATATTGGTTAGAGTTTCTTTCACAAATCCCTCTTTTAAATAAAATCGAAATAAATCGTCACGTTTTAGTACCCAATTGTGAAAAAATCGAATTATACGGATTTTGCGATAGTTCTGAAAAAGCTTACGGAGCATGCGTGTACTTATGCTCAGTAAGGGAAAATGGCAAAAAAGAAATACGACTTTTAACAGCTAAATCTAAAGTAGCTCCGATTAAAAAACAGACTTTGCCTCGATTAGAATTAGTAGCGGCACAATTACTCGCCGAGTTAGTGCATAAAATAAAAAATATTCTCGATATTAAAATAGCCAACACTACGTATTTTACGGACTCGACTATAGTATTATCTTGGCTCAGAATCGAACCATGCAATCTTAAAAATTTTGTGGCTAATCGAGTCGCAAAAATTACAGAAATCTCTAGCGTAAAAAGTTGGAGACACGTAAGGAGTAAAGAAAACGCTGCAGATATTATTTCACGTGGATTAGATCCAAAGGAATTAATCGAAAACGAAATGTGGTTTCACGGACCGGCTTTTATAAAAACTGATTTTCAAATATATGAGGTTGAAGAAAATTGAAATGTTGAAACGCTACCCGAATTAAAAACGAATACAATACGCTTAAACGTAACGGATAACATATTAGAAAATACATTTCTAGAAAATAATATAAATATTTTTGAAAAATTTTCGACTTTGAATAAATTACGTAGAGTAGTAGCATATATTTGTAGGTTTAAAAATTGTGCGTTAAAAAAGTTACAAGTTACCTCGAATATCTTAACCGTTGAAGAGTTGAACGAATCTATTTTAGTTTTAATTCGAAAAGCACAAAACGAATGTTTTAAACAAGAAATCTTAGATCTTAAAAAATCGAGAAACGTTTGCAGTAACAGTAAAATTTTAAGTTTACATCCATTTTTAGATACGAACGGTATTCTTAGAGTAGGCGGAAGATTGATTAATTCGAAAGTAGATTACAATCAACAACATCCAATAATTTTACCGTATAAGCATAAGTTAACAGATTTAATAACATTTAAAAAATTTGCACGCCGGAACTCAGAATTTACTGTCAATTATTCGACTTAAGTTTTGGCCTGTAAATGGAAAAAACGCTGTTAAGCGAATTATACACTCGTGCGTGAAATGTTATCGCATAAATCCAAAACCAAGTAAATTCTTGATGGGATCTCTACCACGTTCTAGAGTTACGCCAAGTAGGCCCTTCACGAACTGTGGTGTAGACTACGCAGGACCGATCTACGTTAAAGAGGGTACACTTCGTAGAAGTAAATTAATTAAAACGTACATTTGTATTTTTATTTGTTTCGCGACACGAGCCGTTCATATAGAGCTAGTAACGGATTTAACAACCAATAGTTTTCTAAATGCACTTAAACGATTTTGTTCACGTCGTGGAAAACCAAGCGATATTTTCTCGGATAACGGTTTGAATTTCGTCGGAGCAAATAATTATTTCATAGAGTTGTATAAACTTATTAACAATAAAACACACAATGATGCCATTGCTTCGTTTTTGGCTCGCGATGAAATAAAATGGCATTTCATACCTGCTCGTTCTGCTCATGTAGGAGGCTTATGGGAAGCATCGGTGAATTCAACGAAGTTTCATTTAAAAAGAGTTTTAGGTAATGCGTCTTTAAGATTCGATGAAATGTACACATTACTAGTTCAGATCGAAGCATGTTTGAATTCGCGGCCACTTATGCCAATTTCTAACGACATAAACGACTACGTTCCCTTGACCCCTTCCCATTTCCTCATAGGCGATTCACTAGCCAGTTCTCCTGAAGCTGACGTAAAAGATATTCCCATTACCCGATTATCAAGATATCAGCGGTTGCAGCAGTTACACCAACAGTTTTGGAGTCGGTGGTCGAGAGAATACCTTGCAAGTTTGCAGACACGATCGAAGTGGAAGAAAGAATTAGACAATTTCGTAAAAGTGGGCACGTTAGTTGTGTTAGTGGAAGACAATATGCCTCCATTGCGCTGGCCCTTGGCGCGCATCGTAGAGTTGCATCCTGGTGCAGACAACATCGTTAGAGTTGTCTCAGTTCGTTTAGCCAACGGCGCAATTTTAAAACGATCAATGTCAAAAATTTGTGTTTTGCCATTGAAAGACTTGAACTTATAAACTGTTGAGATTATACCTGTTTTCAAGTGTCGCTTTACTGTTATATATATTTCGAAAAGTAGAACTTTTCAACGCGGGCGGCATGTTGGAGTTTACGTTTAGTATTTTTAGTAAGAATTAATTATGTTTTGAAAACCGCGCCAACAAAGTATATTCGAGAAGAACGGAACGGAAGCGGAAGTCGAGAAGCCAAACCGGAAGAAGATTGGATTGGACCAGAAGAAAAAAAAGAATGACGCTACGCAACGAGAAAAAGAAGCACACGCACGTTACTCTTAATTATTATAGTTTTCTAGCAGTTTTTGTTATCTAACAATGAAAATAAAGTGATAAAAATCAGCACGAGTATCGTTCCCTACGCCAGGGTGGTCCTTCGGATATAAAGAGGGTAAGAAAGACCCTCTACTCAACAGATTCTCTTTTTTAAAGATCGGACAATATTAAAAGATGTAAATGCAAACTACTGATTGTACTATAATATAGTTCATTATTTATTTATTTTTTCATATATTTAAATAATTGTACGCATTTTTTTAGAATAATTACTGATTGTACCATAATACAATTTATTTTTTAATATTTTAGTTATCTTTAAATAACATGCCAAGAATCAAAGGCCATTCTCTGCTGTTTTATATCATGGCATGATGCCGAGGAAAATCGATAAAGTAACTATAAATGACCCAAGTTTTGTACAACTTAACGTCACTACATTTATCTTTAGTTACTAAAGTAAAGTAAATAATATATAATAATAATAATAATGTATAATACACGTTGTAAAATATACAATTTAAAATGCATTCATTCCAATCAAACTGGAAGTGAGTTTTTAATCTGGTTGAACCGCTGTGTGCATGTTAACCAAAGCACATTACAAAATTCATACTTTTCAAATCCACATTGACGAAATTAATGAAAAGCCGTGCTATTCCTAAAACAAATTATAAAGTAATTCCTACATCAAAACGTAAAAACATGCAGGTAAGTGATATAGCTGATATTTTGAAACCGGAGTTACATTCATTTAATGCGTTTTTAAAATTAGGTTTCCTTGTACATTGTGGTGCCTTGATTTTTATAATCTGTTGAAAGTAATTAATTAATAAAGGAAAAAAATAAGCATAATACACCTTTACTAAAAATCTACAAATAATAAAATATAAATACGATATTTCTATCCATGTCCTACTATCGCCACTTCTGAAGCACAATCATTTTACCACAGGCAAACTTACCTAAATGGGAGAACCACAGAAGGGTGCAACCCCAATTTGTGAAAATTTCTAGGAAGACTTGTGCTACGAAATCTATGGAAAAACACTGATTATGAATGAAATGAATGTATTTTTACTTCTTTCTTTAAATGGAACTGCAAATATTCGTAGCGGTTCTTGTATAAAATAAATAAATTTCGCTTGACTAACCATAGTATGTTTGTGTACATAACTGCTGTCGTCAACTGTCAAAAATCCATGTTTAGTAAATTCAGAGATTTTTTTTTGCCTCTGGCTCTTGGACTATTATAAGCGCACTACCGCCGGAGTGTGTGTAGCGTTGTAGTAATTTAACTACATGTTTCAATGCAATGTAACTAAGCCTGCAAAAAGATTTGATTACAGAGCAACCGCCACTGTGCCATACCTAGATTGGTAATTTATAATAATAGTGACAGAGAATCAGAGGATCTAGTCAATTTTTCTCCAGTATTTTTAATACCCTGTATTTCGCAAATAGTGTACTAATTATTATTTTTGATTATTTACTGCAGGAAAGGTTGTATCTGTTACACAGGCTGGAAAGTCTATTTTAAGAAAATATTGATATGTAATTAAAAACCGGTAATTTTCGTACTGCCTTTGCTATCATGTATCGCAATGCATGTATAGCTGTTCGAACCTGCCATAATACGGTACTTATTTCCGAAAGGCCTTGCTTAGGATGAGAGAAGTTAATTATTCAATCTAAAATATTAAAGAATTTTTGAAGTAAAAAAAATATGCTTCTTTGATCACAAAGAGCACGGATTTTCTAACAAAAAATTGTTGAGTCACCTATAAAAGATTGAGGCAATTTTTTTTCATTTTCCAAGGCATCCTCAAATGTCTTTGACCGTCCATCATTTGAAAACTGATTAAATTAATGTAACAGAAATATAAAATCAAAAACCTTACTTTGTTCCTAAACTCCTACACTTTCGATGCCCTGGAATGAATTTGGTCCCTGATGTGACCGCTTGAAGTCGCAATGATCCAGATGATAATTTAGCTGGAGAAAGGCTGAGTGAGGCTATAGCTACTGGATCAACTACCATCGATTCCTTGGAGCTATTATTGGATGAGCTGGGAGCGGGGCTTGGCGGTTCGAGTTTTAGAGATAACCTGGAACATAATAATATAGTGTTCGGTATTGATGCTAACACTCGGCAAGAAAAATTGGTTTTGCGATGTTCATTTATTTATTCTGATAAAATAAAATCCTGGAGGTTCATAAAAGACTCTTCAACTCTTGTATTTAAAACTTTTCAATATCTATCAAAATAATCTCTCTAGATATAATAAAATATATCCAAAGTTCTGCCCCAACTGTGTTCAGAAGTATTTATATTCTCTGGTAACGGAATATATGCTTATTACGCTCCACTAAAACTTCGGTTCATTTGCAAATGATTCTCGGTATTCAATATTTGAGTCGCCAGTGACATCTATTCACGAATTGATTTATTTCGTGCAAGTAACGATTTTAGAAGCACTAGTAGGCTATTTTGTATCTACCATTTGTGAATTTATTTTACTATAGATTAGGGGAGAGTCTGGAACAGTGGCCACCTGCTCGCCATTTAAATAATAAACAAGATCTGGTGCTGCCATCTAGTATGAAGGTTGCCAAACAGACACAGACTATATTAAGGAAGTTAGCTAAGATTGTGGCTTATTAGTCAAGAAGCAATAAATCTAACCTATAATTTTGTGCTTGCAGTAAATCAGATCAAGCGTGAAAATTTGTCGTTAGTGATTAAATAAATACAGATCGGAGTAAACTAGGATTGGTGACATACCTATAGCATGTAAGTATATATTGATATAAAAATTATTCTAATACAGAACGTATTTTTTTATCTGACCTCTTTTTTCCAAAGGTACAGTGGCCACTACTCAATTGGAATAATAAGGGGTGGCCACTGTACCTCAGCTAGAAAAAATATAGTTTAGTGCAATTTTGCTTATTTATGTTTTCCTTTATTTCAGATTTTTCTACGACAATGCCACGCAAAAAGAAAACAAATATTGAGATTGGAAAAACTCCATCAGAAACCCTGCGCAATGCAATTATTCTTGATGTGGTAAATGGCGGGTTATCAGTTAAAGCCGCCGCTGTTAAACACAGCATACCCCGTACTACACTAAGGCGTTATTTGAAAAAATGCAACGAGAAAGAAGATGAAATCAATTGGAATTCACCATTTTTGGAAGGGGCACCAAGACTGACTCCTAATTACAGCGTAAACCAAATATTTTCTTCCGAAGAAGAAGACATCCTTAGTGAATATTTCCAAACCATGACCAAACTTCATCATGATATGAATCCAAAATGGGGCACATTTTGGATTCATACCATGATAAAGTTTGGTCATGGTTTGGAAATATTCACTAAGGATGTCTTCTTCTTCGGAAGAAAATATTTGGTTTACCAGGAACTCTCGGGCAGAAAGTTGGCCTACGATTTGGCAATTGCAAATGAAAAAAAAAATACCTGCCCTATGGAGAGAAAATTGTACTGCTGGAAGGTTATGGTTTAACGGTTTCATGAAAAGGCACAAAGAGCTGTCCATATGGTCAGCAGAAGCAACATCTTTGGGAAGAGCCATGGGGATCAATAAACCAGTAGTGCAAGGGTTTTTCAATAATCTCCGTCAAATTTATGAAAAATATAATTTGGGACCCGAACAAGTTTATAACGTGGACGAAACTGTCCTTACTATTGTCCAAGGAACAGGAACAGTTCTTGCAAAAAAAGGTCAAAAACAGGTTGGCCACATAACCTCAAGTGAGCGGGGAACTCTAGTTACCATGTGTGGTTGTATCAATGCGATAGGGAATAATATACCGCCACTCCTTGTATTCCCCAGAAAGTATTTCAAAGATTACATGATTAAAAATGCTCCACCTGGAACTATTGGAGCAGCATCATCGTCAGGTTGGATGAAGACTGATATTTTTGGGCAATGGCTAAATCATTTCATAAAACACACTAAACCAACGACTAAATCGCCATTGAAACCCATGTTTCAATGGAGAGTATAAAATTAGCAAAAGAGCATAACATAATAGTACTGACGTTACCGCCACATACCAGCCACAAGCTTCAGCCGTTGGACAGATCTGTCTACTTCCCTCTGAAGAAATTTTATAATCAAGGCTGCGAGACATGGTTGCTGAACAATCCAGGAAAATGGATTAATATTTATGATATAGCAGATATTTTAGGGCAATCGTATCCACTAGCTTTTACTCCTCGAAACTGTGTATCAGGTTTCCGGTGATAATGTTTTCAATGACGAAGATTTTATGGCATCAACAGTAACAGATTTAAACCAGCCAACGGAACAAGAAATAAATCCTGACCAGCCTAAGGAACAAGATTTATCTGAAATAATGCCATCCACTTCATTATCATCCTTAACAAGCAGGACTATCGAGAAACAATTTATTTCTCCCGCTGAAATAAATCCTGACCAGCCTAAGGAAAAATATTTACCTGAAATAATGCAATCCACATCATCATCATCCTTAACAAGCAACACTACCGAAAAGCAGTTTATTTCCCCCGCCGTATTGAAACCGTATCCTTCTGCAACAGCTGTTTCAGTTAAAAGAAAGGAAAGAAAAAATCTGAAATATTAACCAACACACCCATTTACAAAAGACTTGAAGAAGAAAAATTGTCTACAAAAACACTCCTCTATAAAAAGAAAAGTGGCTGATTGTTTGAACGATTCTCCAGCAAAAAAACAAACCTTTTTTAAAGAGGTTGATAAAAGCTCAAGTGACAGCGATCTGGATGTCGATTTGCCCGATTCAGATGAGGTCGATTTCTTTTCTTAATGGGATAAAGACGACGAAGCAATCATAAATGACATAAAAAATATTGCAGTGGACTCTTTTGTTCTTGTGAACAGACCAGTTAAAGTAGGCGGCTCTACTAGAACAGCGAATTTGTCTTTTTTTTTATATACCTATATAAACTTACCTATGTATAATATTTGTTACCTTGCTTGATTTAAGACTTAATTTTGTTGTTTAAGGAGATTTTTTTGCAATGAAAACTGTTTTTTGCTAAATAAACTTATATTATCATGTCTAGTTGTTTTTATATAGGTAGAATTATTCCTCAGAAGGATAGAATCCACCATACCACTATAGTGGCCATTGTACCATAATACAGTGGCCGCTTTGTAATATAATTTTGCAAAATTAATATTGGTAAAAGTTTTGCTTTCTTTAGCACCACAATGTGGTATTAATAGGAAGAAATGATGTTTTTGATGTATAATCATATTAGATTTAGTAAAAAATTAAAACTTTGGTTTTTTTAATTTATTTTGTGAAAAGGTGACCACTGTTCCAGACTCTCCCCTACTATATTTAATATTTAAGTTGCCAGTGACATCTATTCATGAATGGGTTTATTTCGTGTGGTTAGCTGTTTTAGGAAGCGCAGTACGCTATTTTATACTTACAATTCATGAATTTAATTTACTATAGATTGCTATATTTAATATTGGGTATTTCTATAGCTTGACGCTGCGTGATTTATAGTAGTAATCACATGATATAAATTAGCCAATAATACAGCGACAAGCATAATTTGTCGAACGTCTTAAATTCTGAAAGCGAGGTCGTTTATCTTGTGTCGAGACGCTTGACGGGTGAGTGCTGATTTTTAATCTTGAAATATTTAATTCATTTTGCAGTATATTTAACTAATTCTTTCATTTTTAAATATATAACTAATATTTGTTTATGATTCGACTAAAGCAACAATTTAGCATTGTTATATTTCATTTTTATTTAGCTTACATCTTCAATAATTTTAATTATTGTCGTGACCGTTGGGTAAAAATACCGATTTATTGGTGAATATTTGCATCTCTCAGTAGTCAAATTCATGTAATTTGAAAGAGGCTTAGTCCAGATTTACGGAGAATGTAATTATTTCATCGTTTAGTGGCCCCGCACATTATTTTACATATTTCCATTCAAATTGAACAGTATTATTTGGGTGAATTCTCGGAGTAAATTCTATATATTCCTGCAAAGGTAGTAAATTGAATTTTCAGTAAAATTTCTCCGAATTTTCCCTCATAGTATTGCTGGTTTTAATATTTTTTTTCTTTTCAAGCTTATTTAATTAAATTTTCAGTTTATTTGTTACATCAAGTATATAACTATTAGCACTCGCCCTGTCTCGTCTCAACACTGATGTACCGACATTCCTTGCATTTATGAGAGGTTAATCTCACATATGTAAAATTATCTGGTTTTTCATCTTTTATCTAAATTTCTATCTCGATGCGAGATAGTGATTATCTTATCTTTATCGTTAACTAAATTGAGGCGTAATTACGCTCAATTATCGTTTATGTGCCAAGGGCCGAAATAAAAAAGTAATAGCAATTACTTATTTTGAGTTATAAGACTCGTTATTAGAGGTTGTACCTCTATTTTTCTATTTATTATCAAATTCAAGTTATCTTTTATTTAGATTTACCGAGAGTCACTGTTTTGGAACGTTATTCCATTAATTTATTTTGAATTTTAAATTTCAGTCATTATTTTCTTTTGAATTTCATGTTTTAAAGTAAAGAAAAGGATATCTTGAGTAACAGTAGTTATCTATAATTTTTGCTCAACTTAACATTGTAATTCAAGTTTATCAAGCTCAAATTTCTGATTATATCTGCTTTAACCAGTAAATTTTCAAATTGCTTATTGCTTCCTCATGTGTTTAACAGTGTCACTGATGTTCACATATTTCCCTGAATATTATTTAATTAGCAGTATACATTGGTCTAAGACTTGTTTATTTCTCCTTACATGTTGTAAATCTACCTGACTGCACAACTGAGCAAGGAAACACGTCGCTGTACCAGACCTGTAGAAGGGAGCCGACACTTGGAGAACCAATAAGTCCTCGATTAACCCAATTGACACTAACTTGGGAACAGGCAGAAGCGGTTCCAGTAGAGGTCCAAATACGATCGCATGGTTACAGAATAATTGAACGAAGTTAAGTATCAGTCAGTCAGAAGATAAACATATTGTAAAGACCAACTCTATTTAATTTTTTATTTGTCACAATTAAATTTTTTAATCCTTTACATTAATTTTAATTTTCATTGCTAAACTTCATTTCAAATAATTATATTTGTAATTTAATTATATCGATAAACTCAATTTCACATGATACCATCGAGCGTATTTGTAATTTAATTGTATAATTAATATATTGTTGTTTTGAAATTTATTTCTTTAATTTATCGCAAGATAGACGTCTGTGAGACACGAATTATAAGGGCAAATTTCTGATATTTTTATCTTTATATTTATTGATATCTAAGTATTCATATTCAGTTCGCATTGTTCTAGGAACTTTGGCGCGCACAATATTCAATTCAACTCAAAAAGTGCTTTATTAGTCTAAAATTATAAATTTTGTTGACAAAGCGTAGGCAAATAAAAGTAGGTAATATCAACATTCATGGTGCGGCTCCACTTCCAACCATGGCATGGCGGCGATCCAGAGACATAAGTATTCCGGCAATTCCAGGAACACAAACATCCCGGCACCCCAGAAATACCTGGCAAGTCGCCGAATCGCACCAAAAGTTAACTAAACTTAAACTATGCTAAACTACCCAGAACAATGAAATACAAACAAAGAGACAAACAATGAAATACAACATGACATGGTGCAATTATTATAATAGATCAATAAGTTTAAAGCTCGGTTTAAAAGTTAAGCCAGTAAAAGTAAAGGTCAATAAAATAAAATAGCCAATAAAATAAAATAGTCAATAAAACAAAAAAGTCAAACAACAAAAAATTAAACCTGAAAAATAATTAACTCACAATTTTGTCAAGCCTAGACTCATTATAATGATTAATGTCAGAATTTTCTATACATTATACAACTGGCAATACATATCTACATGTCAAAGCGTGTCCTGGTAGAATTCAGTCAAAGTGTAATATGCCTTACTTAAAAGTAATTTTTTTAGTAAGCAACGAAAGGTCTCAATGGAATGCACTGTCCTTATATTGGTTGGTAAATGATTAAACATTCTTCGACCCTCATAAATTAGTAATTTTTTTACTAAAGTAGGGTTGGGAATTGGTAAAGGTAAAAGGTGAGCCTGACGCGTCTCAATTTGAGGAGTAGGTCCCTGGAGTGCATTGTGTTTTTCAAAGATAAGAGTTGTCGTCTCTAATATGAAAAGGGAAGTTAGAGTTAAAACCCGTTGAGTCACAAAATGTGGTCTACAAGAATCCCTATGAGTAATGTTAGCAATAAAGCGAACAGCTTTTTTTTGGAGAACAAAAAGCGCATTAAGTAGGCCTTGATTTGCAACACCCCAGAATAGTATACCATACCTAAGGTGAGACTCAAACAAGGAGAAGTAAACTGTCCGTGCTAGTTGTGGACCTAATTCTTCCCTTACTACTCGCACAGCAAAACATCCTGATGACAGTCTTCTTCCTAACATCAACACATGATCTTCAAAACGTAATTCCCGGTCGATTAGAATACCTAGAAACTTGGATACTATAGTTTCTGGCAATGGATCGCCATCCAAGAGTAGCCCAGCAACATCACATTTAAACCCAACTATGTGGGTTTTACTGAGGTTTAAACAAAGACGGTTACAAGCAAACCAGTCCTTAATGATCTTGAGATCATTTGCTATAGTTTGATGTAGCTCCCCAATTCCTCTATTTTTCCACATGATCGATGTGTCGTCGGCAAAGAGAGTGAATTCTCCAGAAACATTAAGTTCAACGGTGTCATTAATATAAAGTAAAAATAAAATTGGCCCCAGAACGGAGCCCTGAGGAACTCCACAATTGATGTCCAGAACACAGGACTTTTTACCCGAGTGCACAACAGATTGGCATCGACCCTCAAGGTAAGACCTAAACCAGGTGTGTGCACAGCAGAATTCTGTGATCCACACAATCAAAGGCTTTGGACAGATCACAGAAAACTGCTGCCGAGACACTACCTTGATTCACACCAAAATAAACACTCGCAAGAAAACTGTAAATTGCATCCTGGGTGCTCTTAGATGTCGGAAATCCAAATTGCCTGACAGTTAATACCTTTAATGATTGAAGATAATTACAAATCCTTTTCTTCACAAGTTTTTCTATGACTTTGGATAAGGTAGGAAGTAAGGAAATTGGGCGATAATTTGAAGGATCATCAGTTTCACCACCCTTGAATAAAGGAACCACCAAAGAAGACTTTAAACAAGCAGGAAATGCACCTTCAACCTAAGAATTATTGATAGCAACGGACAGTGCTTCTAGAGCTTTATCAGGTAGCCGCAAAAGCACTTTCGGAGAGATTTTGTCTTCACCACTAGACTTTTTGTCCCTTATTTCAGATATAGTTATCCTAATTTCATGCATGTTTGTATCATAAAAAGCAAATGTACCAATGGTGTTATCAACATTCTTAAGAAAAGACAAAGGATCTGAAGGGGATGCCAGGTTTTGGGTTAAATTATTCGCTACATTGCAATAAAATGTATTCAAGTGGTCTGGATTAATATCTGGACTGTTTTTGACTGAGTTATTGCGAAAATCATTAATTATGGACCAACTTTCTTTTTGCTTATTCTTAGCCTCAAAAAGCCTCTTACTATAGTACATATTTTTTGCAGATTTAATGAGCTTCCTATAAACACTACGATAAGCATTACAATAGATAAGAAAACTTTGATCATTACTGAATTTTTTTAAGTAGTTTAAGGAGCGTAAATTATTTCCTGATGTTCTTAAACCTTTAGTAAGCCAAAGCTCAGGCTTCTTGTTTTTTTTTTCTTAACTAGTTGTATGGGAAATGCCAAATTAAATACATCGCATAACATATTGTAAAAATTAGCAATAGGATCAAAACTGAAAATTATATTTTGCCAATCTACTCTATTACATAAGGAATAAAACTTATTAAAATTACGAGAACTGAATATTCTACCAGGACTACGTCTGGATTGTTGTTTTGTAATCATGATCAGAGATGCCTGCATTTAAAATTGAGCAGGATACTTCCTCATAATTTGAACAAAAATAATCAATTAAAGTTGAACAATTATCTGTGATCCGAGTTGGTTTATTACCATGCATGTTTAATCCATATGTCACAAGCATATTTGCAAGCAGATTAGTAGTTACAGAATCTTTGTCATTAAAATTAATATTAAAGTCACCGGCTAAGCTAATTTTTGAAGAAGATGGAATAGTGGATAGAATCAAATCCAGGCGGTCAAAAAACTCTTTTATTACTCCTGAAGGAGAACAATACAAACAAATAATATATAATCTAAGCCGCTTGCAAAAGCATATTGTGAATTCAAATGTCTTCTCTTCTATTAGATGATTACACTTATCAATTCCTATAAGAGAGCCGCCAAGGTGCGAAGATTTTCTTAAGAGTATAAGTGTCTCACCATGCAAAAAATTTTCTCTACACATTATACTTATTAACTCATACTCAGGTATACAAAAACATTCACCTGGCTTTAACCAGTGTTCATTAATTAATATTATGTCAGGAAAACCAATGCTATCCAAAAACACATAAAAAGCATCACATTTATTTCGTAAGGATTGTATATTTAGTAAAAAAAGTGAAATTATTGAAGAATCTTCGATTGTTAAGTTTAGTTTACTAGAAGCCCCCCTGAGGAGGAGGCCTGGCTATAAAAAAATCGTATTAGTACTTTTATTTATAAGATCATCATTTATAGAAGTATCATCAATTACTATGCAACTTTCCTCTTTGCTATCAATTTCTTTTTGTGATATATTTGAATCTGTAGAATGATTATCAGAAGATGTGTTAATATGGTGAGTTATTTCAGGAACTGAAGTTGTTTTAATAAATGTTAGGTTTTTCTGCTTAAAAATATTATTTGATGCTACTATATTTTGGATAATCTTGCTAAGTCTTCTGAGATTAATTTTAGTTTTTGGAAACATATTACGATCAACAAAATGGACATTTTCAGACTTAGAATTAAAACTATCTATCATATACTTAAGCCTGGAGTTATATCTAAATATTGCTAAATCAGTCTTATAACAAAATGTATTGTAAGGCTCTAAATAAGGAACTGAAACAGTTTTGAATTTTTTTTTAAATTATCTGAATATTAGGAACCTTTTTATGAAAAAAATCATTGGAACCCGCCATCAGTAGAACATAATCATTAATACTAAATGTTTTAGTTAAGTTTTCAATATTTCCAAGGACATTATTAAGGCATGCACCCGGTTTAATAATGTGTTCAAGGACTAAACTTTTGTGATTGCTTAAGGGATGAAAGAGATATCTTCCCTGGTTGTCAGATAAGAGCAAATGATTGTTTTCAACTTTGTTTGGTAATAGACTACAATTTAAGCTATCTTTAGTTATACTGTTAGCAGTAACCTTAGGGCTATTGTCAAGGTGATTGCTGACATGTGATTTATCAGTTCTATGGGAAGAGGCCCTTAGAGAGAGACTTGGTGGCAAGGGTGTAGCAGAATTTGGTAAATTCTTGGGTTCAACAGGAGTGGCTTCAGTGGATGTCCGGATTGGCTGGAGTGAAAGTCTGGAAAGCTCTTTTTTTAGCTCTGTGATCTCAGTAGAATAACACCAGAACTCGGATAGTAGAGAGCATATTTTTGTTTAAAGCATTGAGATCCTCAATCTCTTTTTTATATTCAGAGATACTGCTAGATTTGTTGTCAAGTTCTCTTTCTAGAAGTTTCATTTGATTCTCCAACTGGTCCATGTTAAGTTTAAATGAAACAATTTGAGATGCTTTCTCTTCTAAAGAGTCCACTAGTTTCTTTTCTGCTGCCAAGGCATCACCCTCAAACTCTTGAGTTCTTCGACGTTGTTTTTTATTTACTGATTTCAAACTTTGTATTTTTAATTCTAGCTCCCCGATTGATTTTTGTAATTCAGAAATCATACTATCCTTGTCAGTCAAGCGAAGTTCGAATTCTTCAGTGTATGCCTTTAATTTTGAATCATGACTAATTTGCTTTAGTTTCTCCAATTCGTCCAAAACAATGTTTAATATGTTGTTAGGGTCATTATCCATGTCGCTGCATTTTAAAGAGCATAATATTTTTTGCTCACTAAGTTTAATATGGTGTTTAAAATCACTATTAAGGCAACTTTGATGCAAAAGATTACAGCAGCCTACACATATATAATAAGTATACTGTTTTGTGGTGCAGCATCTAAAGTTATGTTTAACACTATCCATTATAAATGATTTTTAAAAATCAAACAAGAGATATAAAAATCCTGATTAAATTGAGTCGCTTTCCTCAGCTTTACACTTCTTGCAGTTTGTTCCCATATCTTATTCCAAAATTATCCTAGTACCAATACCAACCAGCACTATACAAACGGACGAGTTTGTTTACTTGAATTTACACACACCAACAACAATACTGATAGGTATTACTGATAAGGGATTCCACAGTTTAGTTTTTTATGAATACCACACTAGGCTAGGATGTAACTAAGTCGTCTTTCTGCTTTATTTGAAGTAGGTAACACTAAACTTTTTATAACAAAATATGTATTTCACATTGATTTATATGTCTGCAAAATTTGAGACAATTTTAGCTATTAGAACTGTAATTATAGTTAAAATTTAAGAGAGCGTCAACATACGGTGCGTCGAACCAACACTCAATGCCACATATACACAAGAAAATCTCTGCTAACAAATGAACGTCGACCGACATCCTAAGAAAAATAAAAACGAGTCTCATGCATTTAATCAACTAATTATCGTTACAGTTTAAAGGTGTGACGGTGATATTACGTTGCCTAGCGCGCAATACGTATACCACCACTGTTCTGAATATCGAGCTCTGTATAAGTTGTAAGTTTAATCACTTCGAGGATTTGAATAATTCTGAGCTAAAAATGTATTGTTCAACCAGTTAAGTCAGAATTTCATGAATATGTAGATTTTAACAGATCGGAATAACGTATAGAGACACTTGAGTGGCTACAGTTAATTGGATCGATGAAATTCGAATTGGTATTCTTGTCAAATTGCCTTTATCGATTACCAATTCAAGCAGATGGAGTCTTAGCTGGATTGAGCTTACCATGGCAATGTAGAAAACTATTAACCGCGACGAAGATCAAGGCACAAAAAAAAATTATATGCCTCCACCTTTATAAGCACAAAACTGAAATGGAACTACTCAAAAAGAGATTAGGAATTGTTCTTGTTTTTTTTTAAGTTTTTTTTCTCGACCTTGCTCCCGGTGTCGACTTTTTAAATTTTTTCCTTTTCTTTTAACAATTTTTTCGCCGAAAACCGCGTTTCTAACTTTTTTTTGATAAATTTTTTTTTTCGTTTTATACTTTTATTAAATTTCCGAACAATGTTTTCTTTTTCTTTTCTTATTTGATTTTATAATACTTTTAATAATTTTTCAAAGAATTTTTTGTTTTTTTTTTTGTATTATTTTTTTTCTTATTTTGTTTTATATTTTGATTAACATTCCGAACACTTTTCAATTTTTTCCCATTTTTTCAAAAATGTTTGTTTTTTTCATAAAGCATTTTTTCTTCCCATTTTTGCCATCCCCCCTCGTAGCTGAACTCCTTCGCCTTTTTTCGTCGAAAACCGCGTTTTTCTAACTTTTTTCGAACTTTTCAGTTTTCCCGGATCCTTTTACCACGTCTACATGTCCTGAAAATGTCAACCCTCTAGCTATACTGAAACATCCTTAATTAAAGAGGCTGATTTTACCCTCGCTAAAGAAGTTTCACTTCAATAAGCTTTATACGCATTTTCTGCAATACTGTCAGATATAATTATTAAATTATGATTTTGAATGATATGAAATAGAAAAACTTACTTGTACTGATCATCCTCTACGAATTTCTGCAACTCTTCAATATATCTTATAGAGTTCAAGTAGTCCTGGATATGAGGAATTTTAATGAGATTTGAATAATCAGAGTGTTGATAGTTCGATATGATTCTGAGTATATTGTTCATTTTAAAAGTCCTTTGTTGAGATTCTAGGCCTCCCGAATGCGGATGAGCCATGTCGATGTATACCAGATCAGTCAAATATAATCCTAAAAAGTAAAATGATATATAGCTACTTTTGAAAATATTATATATTAATTATTAACATATTATACAGGGTGACCCAAGGAAATAGTTCAAATTATTTGTAAACATATTTTGAACCAAAAAGGGCTAGACACGTCAAAACTATTGTGAACACAATAGTAACTATAATTGTTTCAGGAATAACGTTATTTGGACTTGAAGAAACTAGCACTGTCTTTCTTATTCTATTGATACTTTATTGAAAGTGGGGGTGGTTTTACGTAAATAGTTCAATGGGTTCAAACAAACGCATTTTTTCTTCTAACTCTATTAGCTATATGTGGCTCATTGCATTTGATGGCAAACTCACCTAGATATGGTATGCAAGGCAATTTAAGGCTTTCAATATGGCTTCTTAAATTTGCCCAATTATTTTCGTCAGAGAATACTTCTGCTAATTTATCAAAAGCTTGTTTGTCCTTCTTTGGTAAGACACCCCATGTTTTTGACAACCTAAAAACCATAAACAGGATTTAATAGCATTTAGATTTTTCAGGGTTCTCAAAGACTTGCGAAAATGAAAATATTCCGTGTTTCCTGACACTTGGCATCAAATTTCACATTTTAAATTATGAAACGCAACTTTCAATCAGTAAAAATAAATATAAAAATATCTCAAATCAAATCAATATATTACCTTAATTGGTTACAAAGAAGTAACATTGGGTCGTCAAGCAAAGAATAGTCTAAAGTCAATTGAATAAGAATGAATTTTAAAGCTTAACTAATCAAACAACACAATTATCATAGATTCCAAATTACACAGAGAGTATAGATATATAGTTAAATAAGATTAGTGACTAGATTAAATAAAACAACACAATAAGTCCTACGAGTCACACAATTTAAAAAGTACAAAATAAAACATTAAATACAAAATATAACGCAATTAGTCAGTCAATTTAGAGTTGGCCCACCAGTTACCAACAACAGTACAGACAGGTTTCTGGTCTATGATTCAAGTATTCATTAAAAGAATAAAATAGGTGTTTTATAAAGAATGGTTTGATTTTTTGTTTAAATACCTTTCTGTCAAGACCTGCTTTAAGATGCTGTGGTAGTGCATTGTATACCCTGATACCCATATAATGTGGACCTCTTTCGAAGAGCGTTGAGCGATGCCATGGTACAGCTAACCGATCTGCATTTCTAGTATTAATAAGTCCAGAACTGACTGATAGATTTGTACTAAACGCTGATATATTATCCCGAACAAACATGCTTATATTAAAAAGATAAAGAGCAAAGATGGTCATGATTCCAAGATTCATAAAAATTGGAGCACAGTGTTTCAAATAATGCGCCCCTGCTATAGTACGAATTACTCGTTTTTGGAATAGAAATATTCTGTTAATGGTTGGTAAATTACTTCCCCATAGAATCAAGTCATATGACAATCTAGATTGAACATATGCATAATAGAAACATAATAAAGAAGCACTATTTCTTTTAATCTCATAATGGCAAAGTTGGCCGAAGCTAGTCTTTTACAAATCATATCACCCTGTTCAGTCCAATTCAAATTCTTCTCCATCATGACACCCAGAAACTTAATGGATTCACTTTCTGCTAAAAAATTGTTGTCACCTAGGGGTAGAACTATGTTGGTGGCTTGCGTTGAATGCTTTTTTGTAAAATGTAGTGTTTTATTACCGTTTAAGACAAGTCGATTTAAATTGCACCACTCGGACATCTTTTTGACCACCAAATTTGTCAGGTCAAGGGCAGTATTTAGACTTGTGTGGCTTACAACTGCAGAGGTATCATCCGCATATTGAATCAAGGAAACACCATAGTCATTCAGAAATGTTGGTAAATCATTTACAAATATTAGGAACAATAGCGGAGCCAGAATAGAGCCTTGAGGTGCACCAATATTGTTCTCTCCAAGTTTCGATTGTGCAACATTATTTTTAATCCCCTGATATTCATATGTAAGCTGCACCCTTTGAAAACGACTTGTCAAAAAGGACTTAATCCATTTTAAGCATATTCTTTTAATTCCAGCCTGTTCCAGTTTTTCATATAAAATATTGTGATCCATCAAGTCAAAAGCCTTCGTAAGATCAAAATAATCACCAAAAGTTGACTTTCCTTCATCTAAAGACTGCAAAATTTCATTTATTTGTTTGTATAAGGCAGTGTGTGTGCTTATTTTTTAAAAACCCGTGGTGAGTGGTACTAAAAAAGCCTCTATGAATTAAATAATTCAGTATTCTATTATACATTGCCTTTTCCAAGACTTTAGAGAAAATGGAAGGGACTGCCACAGGCCTATAGTTGTCAATTTTATTTTTTTCGCCTTTTTTATATATAGGGATAACCTTTGAAACGTTTAGCTAAGATGGAAAATGACCCTCCAAAAAAGAGTTGTTTATAATTATTGATGTCAAAGGTCTCGCCAATAGTTCTGCTGAGTAACCCACTATGTTACCAGGTATCTGGTCTAAACCGGGGGACTTTTTCTTCGAGACTGCATTTATAATGTGAAATGTTTCAAATTCATCAAGAGGATTCAAGAATATTGAGTTACATGAATTTCTACTTGTACGTATGATTGGAGTACTTTCAAAGGTTTGATCTAATTGCAAGTTTTGAGTGCTATCAATAAAAAACTTATTAAATAAATTACAAAGCTGAGAGTTCCTGAGAGAAATGTTTATTGCCAGTGGATTCTTTTATAATGTCCCAGGAATATTTGCTATGATTTCTTGAAGAAACTGTTTTTTACTCAAACTGCTTTGATCTTTCCATTTCTATGGCCCTTTTGTAATCAGATTTTACTGAGTTATATTTTTTATTTAGTTCTGCACAAGAAACTTTAGTTTTCAACCAATATAAGTTTTCCAGTTCCTTAGATAATCTTTCTATCTCAGAATTGTGCACAAAACATTTTTTTGTGTCTTTTATATTTACTAGTTTGTCTGGAAATGCAAGATTGAAATAATATTGAAAATTTTCAATAAATATGGAGAAACCTAATTGAGTATTTGTGGTGCTTGTGACATCTATCCAGGTTTCACCTCGCAATAAATCCAAGAAGTACTGTTTATTTGAACCATTAAATTGTCTACATTTCAGAGCGTTTATTTTATTTGTCTCTGTTGACAAATTTAATGTCAGCTCCAGACCCAAATGGTCAGAAAAACTAAACTTTTGTTCTGGCATTTATGCATTTGGCATTTACAAAGCAATTGTCTAAAATGGAACCAGCACCATTGTGATACCTGGTAGGCTCCTCATTTAGATACTTAAAATTAAACATTGAAAATAGATCGATAAGCTTATTTACTGGATAAAATGATTTGTTTGTAACATCCAAATTAAAATCACCAATACAAATTACATTTTTAAAACGTCTACATAATACATCCAGAAGACCATTTCAGCCTATGGAGACCGATATAAAGAAACTATGGCAGTTTTTACTTTACTTACATAAAAAAATTAAACACAAGGTTCAAATGATTGTTCACATGACGCTATGATCATTGATACATTAGTTACCTTAAAATCTTCTGGGCCAAGCAATGCCGTACCACCTCCTCGATGATCTTTACGGCAGAATATGCTCACTTTCTTGTATCCTCTTAGAGAATATACCTCGCTTTCTTCACTGTTTAACCAATGTTCACATATTGATACAATGGCATGGTGCCTATTTAAAATGTGTTTCAATTCTAGGTTTTTTGTTCTAGCACTTTGTGTGTTGAGGTGGAGTATCTTTATATGCGGTTCTTGAGTATTGTCCTCTAATGTGGTCTCCTGTTGCTCCATCTCCTCTGAAAATTTCTCCGATCCACTCCTTGGTATCCCTGATATCCCCTATCATTCCTGGCTCGATAAGATGATTGAAATTGTGACTGTCTCTGTCTGGAATTATTAAATCTCCACTTTTGCAGGTAGACATCTTGGGGCCAATTTTCAGGTCTCATTATGAGCTCAAGATGTGCACTAGGCACAATCAATTTAAATGAGTTTGACCTACCATTTGATCCTATTTTGTGGACTGCTAGTTCTTGCGGCACAATCTTAGGCTCAATTTTGCTTAAATGGTCTTTTACGATTTCTTCACTAACTGTAGTGTTTAAATTTGACAGGTGAAGTACCGTTGTTGGAGTGGCTGCCGTAAGATTGGAAACTGGTTGTTGCTTTGCTATAATAATCACAACACCGCCAGATCTGGCAGCCACCAATTCATTTTTGGTGTTCTGTGACCCTTTTTGTCCAATTGTTGTGGGATGTTTCAAGTGATTTTTAGATTTAGTCACTGATGGAGATGTAGTCAGATCTATGTACTTCTGGAGTTGGGTTGACATAATTGCCATTTGCACATCTTTTTGGCCTATACAGTTTATGTCACTATTATTGACTTGGTCCAAAGAGGATGATATATGCATTGGTGGAGGCGCCAATTCCCTTGTGATCTGCTGATCAGGGGTTGTCTGCTTACTAGGAGTCTTCTTCTCAGCTGATGGAATTTTTGTAGAAGACAATATTTTAGGTGTGCTTTTTCCCTTCACTAAGACATCAATTTTCTTGCTAAAAGCCTTTCTAATATTCTCCAGGTTTTTTTTATCAAGAGACAACTTTATCTCCTTACTAAAATCTCTGAACATCTGCTTGTTTACTTCATCAAGAGTCAGTTTTATTTGGGATAGGAAAATATCCGTGTCATTTGCCAGACCTGTGACTGTTTTTGACTTAACTTCAGTGATGCATTTATCACAAGCAAACAGAAGAATTCTCTGCTTGCTAAGCCGGGTTACATGGGCTTCAGATATTGATCATTTTGAGCATGAACGACAATGTGTATCGCCGCATTTTAAAATTTATTTCCTCTGATGTCAAATTATTATTGCATTTTGAACAAGACGTCATTGTTATTGTTTTAAGATACAGCCGATGACGTCACAAGGTCGAAAGCCCGGTCGAAAGACTTGGCAACGTTGGTGTCACGGCAAAGTAGCTACCTTGTTTACGTCATAGCACAATGACAAAGATCAGCTGATCGGATCCCGCGTGAGCTTATCCTGTTTCCTTAAAAGGGATTTTCGGATTTAATAACTCATATCCCTCAATTGCTAAGGGCCCAAACAGATAGATCACCATTTTGACGAAATAACACCAAAATAAACCAATTTCTAACAAAGAGGACAACTACAGGACTGACAACTTTGACGTGCGCAAATTAAATCTGTTCATCGTACCTAATTATATAAATAATCAAGAATATTATTTAAATTTGGAACATATGACTCCGAATGATACAAGCTAATAATGGCAACAGGAAAATTAGGTTTCAGCGTACCATTTTGAGCACAGTATTCTTATATATCTGATATTCAGTGGTGGCTGGCCCATAAAGGCTCTAGGGCTAAATAATAAAATAAAAATTCCAAGTTATTTTATTGAATTTTAGTAGATTTAGAAGGTGCATCTATTCAAATATTTTCGACTCCACCATGACCGTACATAGTGAAATTTTAATCCATCTTTTTTTGGTAGGATGAGCCTTTTTCTTAAAAAAAAACCACATCCCTAAACATCCGAATATACTTTGGGATCTGCTTCAAAATGTTGTTGCTTGCAAATCTATATGCCTTTATGCTATATAATCTAATATGTAATGACGTTTATTATTTGGAAATTCGTCAGATTGAGTTAAATTAAGTGCGATAACACACATACTTTTAGAAACTAGAAACTAAATTATAATTTGTGTATTTCATTAGGATAGTGCTTTCAATGTACGCACTTACCTATAAATAGAGGCACTTTGCAAGGCTGATATGATGGCGAAAAGCGAGTGCAAATTGTTAAGCTCATATAGCTTCTTTGCTATCCTAATAAAAAAGGCAAGAGTTTCCGCCCTCTGCTTCACAGTAGAGCCGGCAAGAATTTCTTGTAGTGTCCAAAAGCTAACCTAAAAGAAATCACTTAGTCAAATGCAGAAGTTATTTTATGAATCCAGATTAAACTAAATATATAAAATTATTAAAATTTTCCCGCTTTCACCAGTTTTGCAGATCTAAACTAACCCTATTATCACATTATACAGACTGGTATTAATTGATACTTCTTTTACTATTAATGTTAGTAGCTAGTTGTATGATTTTATAAAGTTTTATTTTAAATTTAGCTTTTACAGCCATTTGCTTTTGTTTTTATTTACGATAACAGTTTCGATTCCCATATTTTGCTTATATGACTATTGAACCGTTTGCTTTATATAATTTTATAATTGGATATTTTTTCTTAACACCTAGTTTTGTGTACGAGCTATATGTCATTATTGCGTTGACTGTCCTAACCTTTCTGCTGACACCCTTCCTCGTATATAAACTTAAGTTAGTATGATATAT
>MU185025.1:77030-124750 GCA_016904865.1 Pissodes strobi | reverse complement strand
TATAATCTTATGAATTAAAACTAAAAGCACATTGTTCATGCTTTCAAAAATTAACAATTAAGATTTAGATTTAAATAATGTGACAGATTACCGCTTTGATTATGAAGCAACAACTACACAGTATGCCCAAAATGTGGCATGCATTTCTTTTTGTCCTTATAATTATTATTTTCAATGTTAATTCCTTGAGAAGATTCCTCAATAACAAAAACTTGAAATTTTATATAGCGCTCTGATATTCCTTCATAGAAGTGCTGATAAATTCGTTCTCACACTTGCCACCATTGCAAGTGTCTGAATTTGGAGCCTAATTATTAGTCTGTTTCGCTGAAAATACCCTTTGGATGGTACTCACTCGGATATACTCCCCCTTAATATTTATCTATGGATATACTGCTGTCGATAAGCGTGTAACACTGTCTTCTGTTGATTCGCACCCCACCATCGAGCTGTCGCATGTAAAACCTGAATGCAAGACCCTTAAATATAGACTAGCTGACGGGATCCCAGGCGGTCATCAAGACAATTATTACATTTTCAATCATTTCTTCAATTATAAAGTAATAAATTCAAGTCAAAAATTAACGACCTTCGAGAAACGCTAAAATTTAAAAGAGGAAAGGCTTGATGGGTTAGAGATTGAGGTTACCCACCTGTGTGATTGTCTTCAGCAGCTTGACAGAACGCTTCGATTGCTTAATAACCTAGATATAGGCGTTTTTGGTGGCTCCCTATCAAATGTATAAACTGGCAGTACACTCAGATTATCTGGCCTTGGAAACTTATTTAATTATCCTCTTGTATATTTGTTATCGGATTTAATATTTTATTTGTATTCTTTGTAAAAAATGGAGGTAACCCGTGAATTTAATAAATAAAATAAAATAAAATATGGAAAACTTTTCGAGCAATTCTTTCTTTGAGAGCTCCCAAGTTTTCCGAGCCCAGGAGCCCTCTCATGGACTGATATTAGGTCACTGGTGAAAAATTGAAACCGGCCGTACATTGTTGGATATGCCACTATTTCGGTTTTTCGTTACTATAATTAATCAATTAAATTTTAAAAGCATGAACGCATCTTCTAATTTGCCGTAAATAGCAATGGTTATATAATGTGTCCCTGAAACGTTTGTTCGATACGAATAAGAGGACTATACTTGGCTTAAGTTTTACGGTTTTTCATTGAAATTTGTGACCCTTATGATATCCTGGTCAATTATTTTATAGTAATAATATTGAGATGTAGTCAAAATCTAGTCTTATGGAGAAACGTGCAACTTTGGAGCAAAAAACAAAGAAAAGGTTTCGTGTAATCTAAAGCGAAACGCTGAAAAAAACAATTAATTTTGTGATAAACCTTGCAGTATTTTGGTTTGGCGGTAATAACTGATTTAGTACTACTCGTGGGGATGGCATCACACTGTTTATCATCCTTCGGGAGCAAGCTCTATTTTTTGAATATTGTTTGGAAAAATTGCTAATACTTGTATGTTCACGTGATGTATTTATTTTTGTATGTGATGATTTTAAATATGATCTTTTAACTGAAGCAAATCAAACAAAAACCATAGACGATGTTTCTAATGCCTAGGGCTTACATTACGCTTTTGACTCCATCAAGTCTAGCACACTCAAGATAATATATTCACCAATGCACTACATTTTTGAAACTCAAACTGTTGATGAAGACTTTCCAGATCACAGAGCAGAGGTCTTTCTCAGTAGAAAATAAAAATTGCTTCAACTATGTACTATTAAAACATCCATGGATGTCTACAATGCAAGAACTGGATATGGAGCACCTACTTTTTCCTACTTCCCAATTTTAAACGAATTATCTAACCAAATTCAGGAAAAGGAATAATGACTGGATAACCCCAGAACTCATCACTAACGCATCAGGTGTGGATGGCAAAATTACTCTATTCTTACAGGAAAGCTAAGATTAAAAATTCACAAAGGAAATGGAGCTCTGTGAAGACATCTAAAAATCTAACCGGGAGTGAAATGGTTGGACAGAACCACATATTGAATGCTTTCAATCAATTCTTCATTGATTCTGTGAAAAAGCTTTCAGTCACAGTTGCCCTGGGTGCTCCATCTTCCACGCCATCCCTAACAAAGATTTGTCCACCAATATTCCTGACTCCACTAAGTGAAAAGGAAGTGCTCAACACTGTAGCATGTAATCTTCTTTCTGAGTGTATTGATGGAACGTTCATATTATTGACTCATTTGATGAACAGTTCTTTTGAATACGGCTACCTTCCGGGCGAACTTAAGAGGTCCCATACATAAGAAGGGCGATGTAAGCGACACAGGCAACTACCGGTTCACTTTTGTGTTTTCTTCAAAATCTTGGAGAAAGCGTTCCAGACTTAACTTTTGCGGTTTCTCCTGACCGTCAACATCTTGACTCCGAGACAATTTGGTTTTGTGGCTGGTAGATCTTCAGTGGATGGCCACTTGGTCTTTTTATTTGAAAATCCTTGACAATTTCAATGGAAAATTAAAATCAGTCGGAATATTTTTCGACACAACTACCCACGAAAATCTACTAAATAAGCTTTATACTTCTGAAATCAGAGGATCTGCTCATACATGGATACAACATGAATCATTGGATGGTTTTTCAAAAAATTAACCAATCTCTCTTGCAGCACAACTTCTGAGTTGGCGTCATCTCTCACAGTTGCTATGCAGGATAAACTTGTGACTCTTGAGGAGTTAACAAAGTCCTTGAGCTCTCATGTGGACTTGATCGGGGTAAAGCTGCTAAGTTCTGTGGAAAGTATCCAGAGTGCAAATAAGGATCTTGCCAATTCCATAACAACCTTCCATAATGCCATGCAACTGAATCAAACAAAGACACAAAAGATTACACATGAATAAGCAAGTAAAGCTATAAACTCTGCTTGGGCGTCAGTAAATTCAAAAACCTCTTCCGGTAATTTAGCTAAACAATCTGATAACCCTGGTGGTTCCAATAGCCAAAACTCAATGGGTATCCTCGGTGGCCCCATTAAGGGCACAAATAAGAACACCACTGGACTTGTAGCGGCAGAGCAACAATTCTCGTGGTACATTGGCAATTTGGAGCCAGGCACTACACCGGATTCAAGTGGTTGCTGACATCCAAGCTTTGAATTGTGATAAGCTCGCCTCACAAAATCAGTTGACTTCCTCATTTAAACTGTCGGTCAAGCCAGAAATCAAGTCATCATTATTCAATAGTGAAATATGGCCAGAGAATGTCATAATCAAACCCTTCAGCTTTTCGAAGAGGAATCAGTCTCCAAGTCAAGGAAAGTGCTTTTTTAGGAGATGAGCCATCAAAATTTACTATCAGAATATAAGAGGCATTAGAACCAAGCTCACTGAATTTTCCAACGATGTATCCATGGCATCTTATGATAACATTTTCTTAGTGAGACATGACTGACACCAGAATTTAATAACTCAGAACTGGGTCTACAAAACTAATCTATATTTATAAATGACAGAGACAGTATGTGTAGCGACAGGAAAAACCAGAGGAGGCGGTGTTCTAATAGCAATTTCACACCAAGTTGAAACGGGAAGCGTCTGTTCTGGTCACGAGGAACTGTGGGTCTCTGTATCCATTGGAAAAATCAAGAGGGTCTATTTTTGTGCGGTTTATTTCCCTCCTCAGAGTGACATTACTGAATATGAGAGTCACTGTAGCAACATAGAATATCTCATCGAAGCTTCAGAAATGATGTACATTCTAAGGGACCTGCCGCACATGGTACATCACACTGTTTGCAGATGACACGTTAGCTATAGTAGATGCTGATAACTATGAAGATTGGTGTGAAAGGAATTATCAGCCTAAAAATAAACTTCATAGCCTTCACTCCACTGGGAGTAACATTAGATAAAAGTTTGCTGATCAGAAATAACACATCACACAAACTTCTCGAGCAATTTGTGAAGTTTTTGGATGAAGCCTTAGACCAACATCTCTCATGGAATCATCATACTGAGGGCGTCTGTCTGCAAGAACTATTCCGTATCACAACTGAGGACACACTGAAAACCTACTTTATATCTTAATAAACTCAATAATTACATATGGACTACATGCGTAGTCTGTATTATTCTACAATGAATGCTTTTCTATAAAGGCGACCCAGAAGTAGCTTTCTCCTCTTATGCAATTTATAGATTTTTCTGAATATTGGTACACATTATAGAACGTATATAAATTTAAACTAAACCAGCCAATAAATATTATTTGATATTAAGCGCATTTACTAAGATTTTTTGACTTATAATATGTAAATTTAATTAAAACTTGAATAACCAATTATATCAGTTTCATTTAAGCCAAGTTAAGTTCAGATATATGTTCGGACATAAATTTGAAAACGGCTTCGGTTAATTTCCATGAAAATGCTAACAGTTTTCATCTATAACATAAGCTTTCGGTGACGAAAATTGCAAAAAAATATTTTACTATCATTTATCTTGAGTGAATTAACTTTTACCTTTGCCACGTTAATTAACGATATTGCAACACTGCTGATTGAACATGTGAGAGTTCCATCAATTATCTTTAAATGTAATTGAAAGTCATCTATCAGTGTTGTTAGATTATTCATGCCAGTCATCACTAAGCACCTGTGCGACTGTTCCAAATTTACATTTTTAAACCAAAGACATTAGAAAATTCACAGAAGCCGCTTTTAAATTTGTAGTTATTGCGATGCCCTCACCCTTCTCCCTTTTATTGATGCTCCACTTTAAGGCCGCGCTCCTTGATCTGTAGTCATTCGCCTCGCTCAAATACGTGATTAGAGACTGAGATCGCGCAGGCACCTGCGCGGCCAGTCTTGAGCCGCGTCAAAACTGTCCACTCATTAGTGATGGGGTCGTACGCCTCCACGTTTCTTAGATACATGTTTCCGTCGTAGCCGCCTACTGAATACAGCTTGTCACCGAATAGCGTGCAGGCGATCGCGTCTCGTTTGCTCGATAGAGTGCTAATCGTCGTCCAGGTGTCCGTTGTGGGGTCGTACCGTTCAACGCAGTCAAATCTGGAATGTAGTCTTCAGATAAGAAAAACTTACAATAATTTATGCCACTATTCCGGTTCAAAACTCCCCAAATTTTCCCAACCAAATATGGTAAAACTTCAGGTACCTATTGAGTTTGATGCATAATTCTAACGCCTTCAAATCACATGAGAGATGACTGTATCAAACAAACGCTAGAAAGACGGGGGACAATTGTGAATAATGCAGGATAATGACATATTATTGTTTAAAAAAGGAAAGCTTTCAACTAGATTAAAACAAAAATATCTGAGATTCAAGCACCAACGGACCTTTACTGGCGTTTTCGAAAGATTGTATAAAAATGCCAAAATGATTAGATTTATTTCCCAAGTAGCCCAACGACTGATGTCCAATTTAAATTTAAATCTAAAAAATCACACATTTGATACAATTTATACCAATAAATATTCTTTAATTCGGGAAATTACATGGTAGTATATTTATTGACTTATTTATTTATTAACAAGAATACTTACAGAGTTAAAAACTCCAAATAGTACATAAAACACATTTTTACTAACCACTTCAATAACTCAATCTTAAAAAATTAACCCAATTGTCTTACCAATACTTTCTGTTTAAAACACCAAAAACTATATCTGAATAGATCAATACATTCGAAATGTTGGTTATAATTATTCATTAGCCTATTGGAAAAACATTGAGTTCCATATTCAGTTCGATGGGCATTTTCACGAGAAATTTAAACTATAGTTTCACCAATTAAAATCATCCCTTGTGGTTTGCAAAACATTTGAATTGAATGATGTTACGGATGACCTTCATTTGCATAATTAGTAAAATCGGTGAGAAGCCGACAAGAGAGATAAATTCATATATGTAGGTGGTTGAAGGTGACGGACGACCTAGAGAAAGCCGAAAACAATCGATAAAACCGCTTTGTTTATTATTACTATTATCATTACTTACCGCGAAGCAGTCGGATTATTTGCAGGTGCATCCTGCCCACCCATCACGTACAAATATCCGTCAGCAGTAGCCACGCCCACGCAGCCTTTACGTCGGGCAAGAGGCGCTGCTAGAGTCCATTTATTCGTGTACGGATCGTAACATTCAACGGTGCGCAGGCAACTGGCACCGTCACGTCCGCCTACTGCGTAGAGACGACCCTTGAGCACCGCGACACCCGCTGAGCATCTCTGATTCTGCATCGGTGCCACGTATTGCCAGCTGCGCGTCGCAGGGTCCCACCTGGAAGTACAATAGATATGTGTTCTGATTTTTTTACATGTGTGTCCCTATATCTTAGGCATTGTATTCAAATGAAACACATACTATATAATCTTAATTTATGAAAATAGTAATAAACATTTACGGACAGTACAGATTCCCCACTAAATTTAAATGTTGCCTTAAAAGCCTCACCGTTCTACTGTATTTAAATAACTCCAACCGTCGTGACCGCCGACCGCATACAAGGTACCACCCAAAACAGCCACACCTAAACCATGCCGATGGGTGTTCATGGGTGAAAGCTGAGTCCAGGTGCCGCTTTCTAAATCTAAACACTCCATTGTGTTTAACGTTTTTAGACCATCTCGACCTAGAATACAGTTAGTATATTTTACTAAAAATCGTGGAAAATTGTCACATTCTTCGTCTCGTTGTCATTATGATAAATTTGCGTCCAAATCGTTATTTTATAGCTCGATAAATAAATAATAAATTTACCAACATTAAATTGACCGACAATGGTACTTAACTTACCTCCAACCACAAGAAGCTTATCAAACATTAACGCTATTCCAAATTGTAATCTCCTGCCACTCATATGATGAGCTACAGTCCAAGTGTCAGACCTAGGGTCATAGCTCTCTATAGTAGTAGCACCTTTATTAGTGTCCATACCACCTATATACATTAATTATTATTAAACTTCAACTTTTTGCAAAATATAACAACAGCTGGCGCACTCAAAAGTTCCCAACTAGTTTTTGTCTAAAACACCAATGGATGTTTGGCAAAGAGAAGTTCACGATATTGAATTGTGTGCACGAACGCTCTAGCCTGGCAAATTAATATGGATCTCATGATTTACCCACCTACAATCATTAACCTGCCGATGGTCGCCTTCCTAGGCCTTGTTCTTGTACAGGCCATTTGGAGTCTTCTTTCCGGAAGTAAGTGCCACTTCATGGCTTCCATGATGAGCTTCTGGCAGGTAGGATCGCTACCGATCGCAGGTTCCACTTGGTCTGACAGAAACGCGGGACTCAAGAAAGGTAGTTTGACTAATGCCAATAGTTGGCCAATGTGTTTTTTCCTGAAAAAAACACATTACATCAGGGATAAATCCCAAGCAGGTAAAGTTGTGCTAAAAATGGCAAGTCCGATTTCTAGCAAGTTGCCAGAAACCCGAATTCTCCAATTATGGGTAGTTGTGTAGTGTGGTAGTGTATCAGTTTTAACTATCCAGATCTGAAGTCTTGGGATTATTCGAATCCAGAATAGAAAAAAATATATTTTCTTTTTTTCATCCCTAAGCCGAAGCAGATGGATTATTCTGTGCTATCGGAGAAGTGTTTACTGAATTTTAAGGGTAGTAAAAGGGTATGGAAAGTACTTCTAGCTGGCAAGTGGGAAATGCTTGATTAAGCGTCTTCATCTGCTTAATGTACCGTATCCTCTTAATGAATCATGATATTATTGAGAGCCACTCTGAAGAGCGCGCTTGTTGTTGAGCCAAACCATTGACCGACATTCTTTAGCCACGATGTTCTTCATCCTGAAGTTCGTTTTAATTTTTTTCCCTTGCTTGCTTGCTTGATTGGTTATGGGCTTCGCGATTACGCATTTACCCAGCTACTGGTGTTTCCTATCTTCCGGACTGCCTAGTAAAAGGCGTCTGACCTTCGTCATAGTCCAATTAAATAAGCGACTGCTTGGGCTAAAATGAAAGTTAGTATAAAACATACACAACAAAGGATAAATTCTTCTCTCTCTCGGGCAACGGGAGAGCATTACACAATCAGAAATGTTGCCTCGGAACACAGGAATAAAGGAATGGGTGTAAACACTCAATTAAAAGAAGAGAACAGGCTTTTACTATATGTAAAACTAAAAAAAAGTCGAAAGATAAAAAAATTAGGCCAAAAATTGTTTTATTATGTATGTATATGTGACTGAATGTATGATATTTCTCACAGTTTAGTCTTGTTATACAAGAGATATCCCATTATGAGTCTCATAGAGTTATTGTTAATGTTAGAAAGGAGAGAATTAACTGAAATCGGACTGTCGATTCCTGCTTTTGTCAACTCCTGATACAAATCTCCGTCCATCACAGGACATTCAAAAAGGACATGTTGAAGATTTGCAGTGCCGGTATTGCACTCACAATTTGGGTTATCACACCAATTTTGAATAGATGAGATGGGACAAGACAGTGTCCGGTTCTCATTCGAATTATCGTGGTAATGTGTCTTCTGTCTACATATATTATATTTTAATACCAAGGGATTAATGGGAATTCCCTTTGCAATGAAGCGTACCAACCGCCTTTCGTCTGAGATTTTCCATTCAGAATTCCATTGTTTTTGAATATTTTGTTTAATATGTGGCATTAAGTCGTATTTGTCCAGTTTGATATCTAATGGAATACGGAGAGCTCTGCCGATATTGGCAAGCTGATCTGACATCTCATTTCCCTGAATGCCTGTATGACTTGGAATCCATGATAAAACGATGTTAAAGCCATTACGATTTGCATCTAAGATTAATTGTTTAGTTTGAAAAGATATATGATCCAGTTTAGGGGATATAGTATTTTTGTTGATCTTTTGGATAGCATTTGCTGAGTCTGTAAAAATGATAGCCCTGTTGATGTCTTTTTTCATACATAGCCAAAGGGCTCTGTGAATTGCTATAATTTCGGCAGTGCAGATCTGCATTTCAGATGGAAGACGTTCGGAGAACTTAAAATCCAAGGAAGGACAAAATACGCCATAGCCTACAGTATTCAACTTGATATCCTTTGAAGCGTCAGTAAATATCCATGTATGAGCTGGAGCTCTACAGTTTGCTTTTTCTATAAACTCCTTACTGTTAAAGATTCCAGATTTTTCCAGTCCCAGATCTACAATCGAAATTTTGGTAAGTTGGTTTAAAAAATTGTATTTATAACATGGAAGCACTTCATCGATTTCCAACTGTTCTCTATATCCTAGCAGTTCCTTGAAAGCCTGAATTAGGTAAGGGGGATCTTTCTTCCTCCAGTATTTGTTTGTCACATCATCCATCGTAGACACTATTTGTTGTAGATAATCAATTATTGGGTTATTTGCTAATGCCAAATTTTTAACGATGAATTTTTGAGATAGCATTTTCCTTCTCATTTCCAAAGACATCTCAGAACATTCCGCCAACAGGACATTTGTAGAGGTGGATTTCATGCATCCCGTCACAACTCTCAATGCTTCAAATTGCAATTTGTCTAAACTTTGTAACAAAGAATTGGCTATAGGTTTAAACAGAATAGCAGCATATTCGATATGGGAGCGTACAATCCCTTTATACAGGTGCATCAGCGTCAACTGGTCTGCCCCCCACCAGACGCGGCAGACAGCCCTCATTACATTAATCTCCTTTTTGGCTTTTACTTTTATGTCTGAAATTTGTTTATTCCATTTCAAATTACTGTGGACAGTTACACCCAGATACTTGGTTTCCTTAACCCACGGGATTATAGAATTATTGCAAATGACTGGATCCAAGTTCATCGAGCTTTGTCCTGGTCTAAATAGGATGGCTTTGGATTTATTGGGAGACAGTGAAAGGTTGTGTTCCTCGAACCAAAGATGCATGGTGTACAAGGCAGAGTTAATTTGCTCTATCAATCTTGTGATGTCCTTCCCTGTTAACAATATGACCAGATCGTCAGCATACTGTATTACAGAGATGTCAGTAGGCAAAATGTGATGAAGATCTCTGGTGTATATATTAAATAGCAAAGGACTAAGGGGGGAACCTTGGGCCAGTCCCAACGTCGATTGAGAAGGACCATGAGTCTCTTGATCTCTCTCTTTGATAGAAACATTTTTAGTGGCGTGGACTGCATAGACTAAATTGGGTATGTTGAGTGCACCCAGTTTGTGATACAATAATCGAACATTTACATTGTCATAGGCAGCAGAGATATCCAAGAAGATTGCCACGGTGAATTTATTTTTCGAAAATCCGCATAGGACTTTAGACGTTAAGTATGATAAGCAATCCAGACATTCCTTCCCTAGTCTAAAATCACACTGCTTTTTTGGTAAACTGCAACCGTTTTCTAGCTCCCATTCTATTCGGCTTTTTACCAAAATTTCCAGAACCTTGGCTACACAAGAAGTAAGTGCAATTGGTCTGTAACTAGAGGCACAATCTTTATTCCTGTTAGGTTTCAAAATAGGGTATATGAGCATCGACTTCCATTCATTTGGAATACTTCCACTTTCTAGGCACCCATTGTATATATTTAGTAACAATTGCTTACCCCTTTGTGGTAGGTATTTTAGCATCGAGGAAGAGATCTGATCTTTGCCAGTGGCAGAGTCTTTCCTACTACTCAAGGCACTATCTAATTCTATCATTGTAAATTTGTTAGGATTCTCTAATGGATCTAGTAACATAAAGTTAGGCTCAATATTACAAACACTTAAATTTGCAAGGATTTCCTTTGCTAAATTGCTGCCTGGAAGACTGCAATTTCTTGTATTATTATTAACATTTGAAAAGTTTCTAATGACTTTCCAGACATTCTGTAGAGGAGAGAGCCTGTTTAATGTAGAACAAAATTTCTGGAAGCTTTGCCGTTTTTTTGATCGAAATAGTCTGCGTGTTTCAGCAATAACTTTTTTTGTTTGTAAATATTTTTCCCAATTCGGGCTATATTTTAAGTTACTAATGAAAATCCTTCTTCGAGCCAGCCCCTGCGAGCATTCATCATCCCACCATGGGATTCTAGATTTAACTTTTTTATTATTGTCATTAGCAATGGTAGGTATAGATTCGTCTGCTGCAGCGTTTATAATATCTTTAAATTCCCCATAACCTCTGTGAGCATCAGTGAGAAGTGATATCATAACTTTGTCCTGATATGCTTCCCAATTAGCTTTTTTAAAATTTCTCTTGGACGTGGAGTTACTCGTTGTTGGAGTGGAAAAGTTTGTACTGTTCTTGTAATTCATAATTAAAGGAAAATGGTCGCTATTTCCGCAATCATCTAAGGCTTCCCACAATATTCTTGTAGCGAGGTTAGGGGTACACATAGATAAATCAACTGCAGATATATTATTTTTAGGAATATTGAAACGAGTTGCACTACCATCATTTAAAATTGAAATTCTTAATTCATCCAAAGAATCCCCTATTACTTTACCATTCCTATTAGCCAGTGTGCTACCCCATATTGGGTTATTAGCATTAAAATCTCCGATTATGATTTTAGGATCCGGAATCGAATTTACCAAATGTCTCCACTCAGCCGAATTAAGCACAGCATATGGCGGAATATAGCAATTAGCTATATATAAGTTACAGTCAGTTATTTTAATAATTTGTATTTGAATATTTTGTTGAAAATATGAGGTGTCGAGATTAAATTCTGTGAAATCTATATGATTTCTAATGAACAGGGCAAGACCCCCCTTGCCATCAGGGCGATCTTGTCTAAATGCTGAGAATGATGGGAAGTTTGCCGACAAATCTGGGTTTAACCAGGTTTCACTTAGAGCAATAATATCTGGTGCGTGTTCTTTGATGAGAATCTGCAAATTAGAGCGATTAGCACACAAACTTCTAACATTCCATTGTAAAATTTTCATAAACGAGATATATTACATCAATATCTATGAGAGGGTCCCTGTTGAGATCCCCACTCATCCATTTGACTTTCCTTCTCTCTGGATAAACTTTCTATACAATCATTAACCAAACCTATTTCACTAGTTGAGAAATGGAGGATTGCCTCCTTTAATCCCAAGAATTCCAAAAAATTTTTTACGTTCAGAGCCCTATTTTTTGCATTGTTTGGAGGTTCAGGGGTGTCCGGAATATATTGTGAGGGGTTCATTGAGTTTATGGGGGTAACTCTAATTCTATTAGGTGAGGGGAATAAGCAAGTTTGGTGAACTTCTTTATTATAGCCCGGTTGTGGTGGGGGAGTATTAGGTTTAGGTCTTTTGTGTGTAGTTTTCCTACTAAAGGAGGGTATCTGATCACTTTCGAAGACTCTTTGGGTTAAATCAACTCTATCAACATTGATTGGGGAGAAATTAGGAATAGTTTTGTTATTTGCTAACAATCGGGGAAAGTCACTTTGTTGTAATAAAAAGTGGTCTTTTTTATTTTTTGGAACCAACATATCTGCTTCGTAAAAGCAGCGAATATTAACTACGACAAGAAGGCCCACTTAATGGCCAGAGAACGCTACAAAGGAATCGTTGTTTATTTTCTTCGTTGCCTGGCAACGATCGGCGAACTTCGCCGCACACAGGTTGAATTTAAATAAAAGCTGGCCATAAACGATATTTTCGTTTGCGGTATTTTTAATCAAATTTATGACGAAATTATTTATAGCACTCTAATACTCTAGTTGGCTTTGGAAAAACACAATTGATATCTTTTGAATTGTTTGCAGCGCCCTGTCAAACTAACGGTATGGGTTTTTTTTATTATTATCACCAAATAAATATTTTGATAAATTTTGTATTCAACTGGTTGTTTCAAATATCTGTTACCGTTTTTAATTAGTTATTATTGATAACAATACTCAAGGTGTGTAATAACTGATATTTAAAAGATTTTGATTTTGTGTTAATGATTTCACCATATTTCCGAATACAAATATTCTGCCAAAAGACATCAAGAAGAAAATGTTGCTCGAATTTGCCCCATCTTTTAATGTTTAATTAAATTTTGGCGTTTTGGGTGATTTTAAAATTAGTTAAAGGTTTCGCACAATATTTTTACTGCTATATTTCATTCCTATTTTGTAATACAACACAACTAAAAAATAGCTATATTATCTTAGGTATATCGAATATTGACTCGACTATAGAATTTACGCGTGAAAATTAATCTGACAAAGGATGAGCTGGTCTATGGCCGCCGCGTCAAAGGTCGCCTGCCAACATGATTGTTTTATTTGTATCATGGCCTGCCGATATTCTGCTGGTTTTCGCGCGGGGAAGGAGACACACCGTTGACATGCCGCCGCGGAGAGTGATCCTTCTTATCATATAGTTTTGCCCAAATACATAATAAAAAGATAAAGACTGATGTACTATACTGCTAACGTGCTAACACTCCGTTTAATTTTTAAAAATAGCGATTACTCTGAAATACATGTATGGCAAAATTGCAGGTCCTCATCAACGCGTTTCTGTCGTCCGCTTAACATTCATTTTGCACGTGAGAATCCTGAATTAACTGTTGCAAAAACAAAATTTGGATCATCGACTTAAAAAAATTTAAAATCCTTTTCAATTGCAAAATCATTGTTTAAAACGGTTTAAGAACATACAAATGATTTTTATACATGATTTTTACCGTTAGTGATAATTGATACACCCTATATAAATATAGATGATGAGCTAAAAATTCAACAATTATTTGTCTAAAACACGATATATTAAAAGTGCAATACTTAATAACTTTTATGTCTTATTTCTGGTAAACCTTATTATGGCCAGCTTTCCTAGAAATTCGACCAGTGTGCGCCGGGTCCAAAGGTCACATGCCAGTATCATGCTAGTTTTCGCGCGGGGAAGGAGACATACCGTGGACGTGCCGCCGCGGAGAGTGAATCTTCTTATCGTAGTTAATATTCGCTGGTAAAAGGAGATGGAGTTAATTGACATATAAAGTCTTATTTGCTGTTGGCGAGAAAATTCTTGACATATCTTGTCGATTGAAGTATGTTCTAAGCTGTTACAATGAAAGCAACGTTTAGCCTTCTTACAATTCCCTTCATGAACCTCTGAACAGTTCTGACATCGCATTTTACCTCTGCATTGGTTTTTTACCTGACCAAATAACAGACTTCAATTATTATCATATGCAAGGAACTATGGAAGTCTAGGTACAATAACGTTATTGACATTAGAACCCGAGTCATTTTATCGATATCCATCAAACGCATTTTATAAAGTCTATAAAGCGCAAGAAGGCATCACAGTTTATAATCCTACACCTTAGTACCACGAATGTGAATATTAATCAGTTAGACGGGCAACTCCTCTATCGTAAGAGCCATTGAACTGCCAGACTAATAATTTGATTGCTCTCTCTCAAGAGTCCCAGAAGTTTTGTCGTAATTCCGTTTGAACCTATTGCTTTTCAATAAATCTCTCCCCTTCATCTGTAGCAATTATGGGTCCACCTGTTTTCGCTTGGGCTTCACAGACTCTCCTTGTTCTTCAATATATGCCTGTATATTGGATTTGATATTTACCTCAATTGATTCCTATATATTATTTCCAATAATCTGTTGCTGCCATGTGATCCTTATCATCCTGCATTGACCTTCCGCTGTGAGTGTGATGTGAGGGTGGAGTTGTCGAAGTATGACTACTATTACTTTAATTTCGAGATTGCTGATTATAATATGATAAATATGTATCTATCTAGTGTTAATTGGAAAAATGTTTTAGATCACTCAGATATTGAATGTTCTGTAGAATTATTTTATGATGTATTATATTATGTAATTGATGCTTGTCCCCAAGATTAGATGTAAGATACCTACTTTTCCTAAATGCTACAACTATAGATTAAAAGAACTAATTATAAATAAGAAGAAAGCTCACAAAATGTATAAACAGATGTCGATGGCAAGTTGCAACAGATTTTTTCAGCTTAGAACTGAATTCAAGGCATATTCCAAGGTTTCCTATGAAGAATATATATACATAACTTAGAAGTAATTTTAACAATAAAAAATAATTTTGGAATTTTGTAAATTCGAAAAAAAGCGGTTATGACCTTCCAACTAGCATGCATGTCAATTTTAAAAGAAGTGCACATTCTCAAGAAGAAATTGCTGACTTATTTAGTGAACATTTCTCCCAAGTCTGAACACCGAAATTAATTATGATATAAGGGATGGTTTTATTCATAATTATAGAGATTTTCTGTGATGTGTATGTTAGTTTTTGTGATGTTTTTAATGCCGTCACTGATTTGAACAGTGGTCTAGGTTGTGGTCCGGACGGAATTCTTGTTGTGTTTTTGAAGAATACAACGTGTGTTCTTTCAAGTGTCTTGTAGGGGCTGTTTTCTAAATCTTTGAGCAGCTTGGGTATTGATCCAGAAATATTTGGCAACTATCTCAAACCTCCTGGCGTTTCAATGTTCTGTGTTAGATGCATTGGAGAGCTGTTATCAGGTTGATGCAATATATATTGATTTCTCCAAGGCATGTGACCGAGTAAATCATAGGATTCTAATTGAAAAGTTGAATGCCATGTGTTGGCTTCAATGGACTGTATATAGATTCTCCTTGAATAATACACTTCTTTAACACTAAATCGAACTGTATTAACGTAAAAAAAATTACAATATGAAAACATAACATAATCTGTCTAAAGTCCATTCAAGGCTATTGCGCTGTTACGTCAGAATTTCTGACGTCAAGAGAAAAGATCCGTACGTCTTAGATAGACTCGTACGTTATTTTTTACACTAGCCAAAAGATGTCTCTGTACCTGTTTCCTATTCCGAAGCACATTCCGTTTTTATCAATTTTACATACTTATGACAATATTAGCCAAGTTCGTTTTTGTCATCTTTTTCCTCGACTTGCTCTGAAAATTTGACAGTCACGAGTTATGTGTATTTAAAAGGAAAACCCAAGTCACGTGCCTGTCAAAATGTTGGAGCAAATCGAGGAAAAAAATGACAAAAACGAACGCGGCTATTGTTTTAAACGTCTGGGCATCTGAAAAATACTTTTGACAGTTCGTTTAATTCAAAATAATAATATGCTTTTTATCGTCTAAAATCCGTTTAAAAACGATTTTAAATGGCAAACTTGTATATAATACCGCCCTGGCGGTAGAATTGGTTTGCGCATTTCCGTCTCATTTGCCGAGATTTGTCCTTATATCGCCGTGTAAGATGTTTACACATCAAAAATACATTTTTTCTAGAGATATCATTTTTAGTATTATCAAATAAATAGAGAATAAATATTGCTTACAGCATCTTTTTCACATGTGAAATAATGCACTAATTTTAAAATTAAAGCTTGCTCTTTCTCACTGAACCGGTGGGGCATCTCAAAACAATTTTTATTAGCAATTATTAGCGTACAACACAAACCAACTACCAATAAATCAATAAATGAATTAAATCTGTTATTTTCGTTATGATATTCTGACATTGACGCAAATCGAAGTCAAAGATTCCAATTTGACGGACCAATTTAGTACATACGTTCATTGCATAAAGAAAGATGGAATGATATGACGTAACAGCGCAATAGACTTGAACGGACTTTATCTAACAAATGCCTTAATTCGAACAACATTGCCACCCTCTCGGAACATATCCTCTTTCGTTGTAGGATATCGCACGGCGTTACCATGTGGTCGAGTTTATCACCGAACACCATGGGTGTGGGAGGCACCTTACTCTCTTGGTTGGGCAGTTATCTCACTGGATGAAAGTAGGTGGTAAAACTGAAAGGTGCATTGTCGCGTGAGATCACTGTTTACTCGTGTGTTCCTCAGGATGCATTTATCTCCATTTAACGATTTCAGCAAAATTTTCGAGAGCGCAATCTGGAAGAAATTGACATAAGATATGCTCCCACACCTCCCTTAACATAATATCAGAAGAAAATGAGTCAGTGAATGAAGTAACTGTTAATCTAAATGCCAGGAGCATACTATTTAAGCCTTCAGAACTAGAACTCTTCTTACATTCTAAAGCATACCCTGAAATTGTGTGCATTACAGAAACTTGGAAGCTACATATTTTAAACTTATTAATTATGAACTAGCAACGTACTTCTGCAGAGACTCCTCGCGCGTTGATGGTGTGGCTGTTTTTGTTAGGTCTGATTTTGGCACTCATAAACAACTTACCAATGAGGACTTTGCTTTGTCAAATCATTTTGAGTGTGCCGCAGCTATGATAAAAGCTATGAACAATGTAAAAAATTTAGTTTGCTTTTAGTACATTTTTTTTGTGGTGATTTTACTGTGATTTTAATTTTAGATCTAGGGAGGTATTGAAGACTGTAAATGCATTTAGCTTATATAGTCTTGAGCAAGGCTTTTTTGAGGCTTCTAGAATCCAGGGTTCATCCTGCACCTTAATTGATAATGTATTTACGAATACTAGCTCCCTGCTGTCGACCAATACATTGGATTTAACTTTTACCGACCACTGAGCACAGATCTTAAGTTTTGACTTAGGAGATCATACGAGTGTTGGTCCAGTCGATTTTTGCACTGCGAGTTCTAGATCTTCCTGTCAGGAAAACATTAATTATTTTAACCTCCAACTGCCTAAATACATTTTACGGTTTTTTAACATATGTTTACCCTATGTTACTAAACGCAGATCCACTAAAAGAGTGTCCACTCCGTGGATAACGCCCTCAATTATTAATGAAGGTAAACAATTAAGACTTCTTCATAGCCAACTGAAATCTCTCAATAACCTGGAAATGCTTTTTTTTTATTTTTTTTTATGGCAGTGGCCACTGGGACATTGCAAAAGTTTATTCCTGATCCTTTGATTGTGTTTGTCCTTAGTTTCGTCGATCACACGTTTGCATTCGTTTCTCGCTTCGACAAAATAATTGCGATATTCAACGGTCTGATTTTGCTGCCAGTACTTGTAGGCTTGCTGTTTCCTACCTACAGCTCTTTCGCATCTTCTGTTGAACCAGGGCTTTCCTTTTGATGACAACTTGATGGAATTTGGGATGTATGCTTCCAGTCCTGAGATTACTTGCGTGATCTCTTCGCAGCAGACTGACGGGTCGTCAGTGCCAAAGCAGACGTCGAGCCAAGGAAAATCTAGGTAGAACTCCCTTAGATCGTCCCAGTTTGCAGAATTGTAATGCCAGATTTTGCGAGGCAATGGTGGGTCCTTCTGTATGAGTGGCAATTCACACACCGTTGTAATAAGTTTGTGGTCGGAAGTACCTAATGGCGGACCAACTGTAATTGTGTATTGGTCAGGATTGGTGGTTAGAAAGAGATCCAGGAGGGCGGCGAATTCGCCCCTCTCTGAGATTCGAGTTGGTTCGTCTACAAGTTGAGTAAGCTCGCAGCTGATGGCAAACGCTTCAGCTTCTCTACCTTCGTTGTCGGTCTTGTGGTGATGTTTGAGCCAGTTTGTGTTGTGGACATTGAAGTCTCCCAGAACGATTATTTCTGAACTGGGGTGATCGACCTGTATTGAGTCAAAAGTGGTAGCTAGTGTTGAGAAAAAGCGTTGGTAGGCTCTATCGCTCGGAGGGCGATAGAGACAGCATATAAACTTGGTTAATCCCTTGGCGGTGAACTTGAGCCACATGGCGTCAATGTTCTTCGGTTCGAGTGTTTCCTCGCGGTGACATGAAAGGTCGCTTCGTACAAAAAGGCATATTCCGAACTTATGTCTAAATCGGGTATGTAAGTCGTAACCAGGATAGGGGTAGTTCACTGTTGTTGTTGTAGAACATACTTGTGTTTCTGTAAGGGTAGTATGTGTGGTCTATTTGCTTGTAGATGTTGGTGTACCGAATTTATGTTTGTATTTAGGCCTCTTATGTTGCAGAAATCTATTCTAAATTGGTTCGGTATCTTTGCTATCTGTGAAATGCGGAATGAAGGGCTCCCAGGGTCACCCAGCACCTGGAGATCCGAATGGCCGGGGAGTTTATTTCCGGAATATTTTGATCCTGGAAGCACCATCATGTCCATATATTCCCACTGTGGAACCCGGAAACGCCAGCGCGGAAGCGGAACGTGATTTGGGAAAACCACTTAGCGCTTCCCAGTTCTGGTGGGGTGGTCCTTCACCGGACGATGCGAGTAGGCGTATGCATCTACCACCTAGGGCCGCTTCCACTGGAAGCATCGGCCTCAGACTCATTCCTCTGGTGGTCCCTAGTCGGTCAGGGGTAAAAATGGGGTTTGTTGGATCACTCCCCAGTGATCAACTCCAGACTTTGTACTCTGGTGTTCTCCAGCCTGGAGGAGGACGATGGGATTTGATGGCAAATATTTTACTGGAGGTCTTGACATTGCAAACACCTTTAATTGCTTTTTTATAGGCTCAGTAGCTGGAGTGATAGGCAATTTTCATGCACCTGCAAATGCAAATATGCCTGGCAACGGAATACCTCAATCTATTTTCTTACTCCTCTTACTGAAAGTGAAACCCTTGAGATTATTAAATCTGTCTCAAGAAAGAAATCCTCTGGCGCCGACGAGATTCCCTGCACCCTATTGTGCGAGTGTGCCGTTAGTATTCTTTTTGTTTTGACCTATCTCCTCAATATATCCTTTGAATTCGGATACTTTCCAAAAGGGCTTAAAGCAGCCATTGTGATACCATTATTAAACAAGAAGGGTGAAACTTCGCTGGTTGACAACTACAGGCCCATCGCACTGTTGTCTGTATTTTCAAAGATCTTCGAAAAATCTTTCTCTCTTTTTTGGATGGTTTTAACATCCTGTCATGCCACCAGTTCGGGTTCAGAGCTGGACTCTCTACAACGGATGAAATGTTTCGAAGACGAATATAATGACCTTTTATACCAAAATGTTGAATACTTTTTATTCAAAATTTAAAATCCGTGGGCATTTTTGTCGATTTTACTAAGGCGTTTGATATCATTGACCACACCATACTTCTAATTTTTTAGAAGTGCTGTATTTAAGCATTAATGATCAAGAGACTTCAGCAGCGGTGTTTTGTGATTTGGCAAAAGCCATTGACTGTGTCAATCATAGAACGCTGCTGCAAAAATTGGAGATCTATGGAATTAGGGGTATCTGCTTAAGCGGGTTTGAGTCCTACTTAAGGAATAGGATTCAATCTGTTATATATAAAGAATCAAAGTCTGATCAGAGGGTTATCAATTGGGGAGTTCCCCAGGGCTCACTGTTGGGTCCTGTTTTGTTCTTACTGTACATTAACGATATTGCGACTTTGAATTTTTCTGGTAAATTTACATTGTTTGCTGATGATACCACCATATTATGGAGCTGTGCAAATGCAGAGTACTTAAGCAGAATTGTGAATCATGACCTAACTTTGATAAAGGAATGGGGTGATTCAAACAAATTAAACTTAAATGTTTCGAAGACCTTTAAAAACAGCCAATGTTCAGTTTCCTTAAGCGATAATGTGTTAATTAATGCAACAGAAAATGAGTTCTTAGGATTATATATTGATAATAAGGTGAAATTTGAAACACACATTTTACAGTTAAACAAGAAATTATCCTCTAATTGTCTTGCTTTAAAAGTTATAGCTAAAGAATTAGATAAAAACATGTTACGACAGGCCTATTTTGCATTAATAGAATCCCTTTTACGGTATGGCACATGTTTTTAGGGTTCTTGTGCTAAAAAGCTGATGCACACAGTATTTATTTTGCAAAAGAGAGCATTAAGATACATGAATAAGGCTAAATTGAGGGATTCATGTAAACCTCTCTTTCTTGCAAACAATATATTGACTCTGCCCTCTATTTTTATCTTGGAAACAGTTTCACTAATTAACAAAACATATAGGCACACTCTAGTTAGAAATATAAGCTCTCATAACACAAGACAAACATTTGAACTGTTGTTGCCTATTCCTAGGTCTTCACAGGTGCATGGCTCCATTATTATTTTTAAAGGGCGTAGGCTTTTCAACCATTTACCAGTTAGCTTAAGAAGGATTTATGATGAAAAGAGGTTTAGGGGAGGAGTGAAAAGGTTGCTACTAACCTAGGGCTTATTATGATGTTCAGGAGTTCTTCAATGAGAATTTTTTTTTTAGCTGTTTGTTTCAGTTTACATTGTATTTATATATACATTTTATTTTTTAAATACCTATTTTGACTGTGATATATATGTATGTATAGGTGTACTTGTCCCATTTTTAGATTCTACTATATTCAATATTATTCTATGAATTTTACTATTGAACCCTTATATACATGTATATCACTACTTAATTTTACTGTTAATATTTTACTTTTTACCTTTATAGATTTTAAAATGTTTGTTTGTCTCTAGATGTTAGTGTTTGTATATTCTCTTTCTCTTTTTGTATTGAATTGTTTAATTATTATATGCTTTGTCAATAAGATGTTATATCTTCAGATTATAAAGCAATTTTGAATTGAATTGAATTATAAATAAGGTTTTTCACTACGGAATAAGAAGCCCAGCTTACAGGTGACTGGAATTATATTTGTCAGCTAGGACCCAGGCTGTCAGATTGAAGGTTGGAGATCGGGTATTGGTATCTGATTGGGTGGATGTTGTAACTGGTGTTCCACAGGGGAGTGTTCTTGGACTAATTCTCTTTTTGTTGTTCATTAACGACTTGCTTCTCTTGGTTGATAACAGCTATATTACTCTTTTTGCTGATGATACATCTGCCAACTCTTCACTTGCAGGGCAGCAAATGTATAGCTGAAATTGCAGACTGGTGCCAGAAGAATGGTCTTTGTTTGAATAGCTTAAAGACCAATTTTATTGTATTTACTCCAGTATGAGCAGTTCAAGATAGAAGCCTACTGCTAAGAGAGGGATCAACTAACTTAATTCAGCAGGACTCCTCCAAATTTTTGGGAATTGTACTTGATAGACATCTGTCTTGGAGTGATCAGGTGGAGTCAGTGTGCAGTAAATTGTTTCGTGGGAACTAAGCCATTCTCCAGCTCCGAGATCTTGTGGATGCTTTTACCCTTAAATCCTTCTACTATGCAGCAGTACATTCTACTCTGGCCTACGGCTTGTCCGCCTGGGGCAACTCTTGCACTATACAAAAGGTTTTGTTAAATCAGAAACACATTATCTGCGCTATGTTTAGACCTTCTTTCAGGGAATCATGTCGTGAATCCTTTAAGACTGAAAAATCTAAACTGAGTGACCCCAATTTGAGTTAAATTCTTTGAAGTATGACCCGTACATATAAATATAAATAAATAAACCTATTGAATAACAAAAACAAATGTATACAAAGATGTAATTAGCGTAATAACTCCAAACAAGGCTTATCAAGCTTTTAGTATGATGAATGTTAATCATATTCAGTCAGACAGGATAAGCCATTAAACTGCCAGACCAATAATTTGATCACTGGCTCTCATGAATTTCTAGTTTTGTTGCAATCCCGTCCGCACCTTTTGTTTTTTAATGGCTCTCTCCACTTCATCTTTAGTAATTGGAGTCCACCTGTTTTTGCTTGGGCTTGACAGACTCCACCTGTCCTTGAATATATTCCTTTATAAGGTACTAACTAGCCTTAAAATCACGGTCACATCACCCTAATAGCATTAAGAAAAATGGTTTCTTCAATACTAAATACCTACTTTCGTAATCACAATATATTATAAATTATAATTGCATGAATATTTTGAACAGGTTAAGCAATTTTCATACAAAATGAACTCTTCCGAAAATTTGCCAGTTGTTAAAACATAAACTGATGTTTTCAAAAAAATTAAGTTCTCCCTACAAAATCGAATATTTAAAAACTTTTAACTAAACACCGTATTTGTTGCCATTAAGATGGTATCACCGATAAATGACAGTACTTGCATTTTGATAGCAAGATAAATAAGATACATTACCTTTTCGGTGGATCATGCTGTATCCAACTCATTAAAGCATTAAATATTTGTTCTTCGCAGCTAACATTGAGATCATCGCTGCTAAGAAGATTGCACATTTGATCGACATTCAGTTGAAGAAACTCTTGATTTAAAATTACCTAGAATATGATTAAACTTCAGGCAAAATATTTGCAACGGTGTGTTGCAAATGTTGAGCTGAATTCTTAGATTAAATATCTGGTTTCCTGAAAATAATGTAGTAAATAGTTGGCTCCTTGTTAAGCTGCTTTAAAATGATTAAAGTTAATCTGATTAACATATAAACTTAACCAGGTACACTTGAAGGCATGTATGTGCAAAGAAACAAAACTCAAATTACTTATTATTTTACAACACTATACTACAGAACTGCATAGTTTACTAGTCTAATTCGAAAAATTAGGTACTAAACAGTACCTGCATAAAATGCTGGCTAGTATAAGCATTTGCTTCATTTAACAGACTAGTACAGGATTGATGTTCAGCAAAAATTGCAATTCCCAAACAGTTACTTGGATGTAATTGATGTCCTAAAAATCTCGAACAAGCCTCAACCACCTCATGTAACAGCATAAGACATGCTGTTGCCAGTAAGGTTTCCACATTGTCTTCTCTATGAAATGTAAATATCACAGTTAGTGTTTATAGTAAGGTCAAAGTCAAAGTATGCTTTATTCCCTAAAAACACATAGTCGCCATGAAAAATAAACATTTGACAAAGACGTGTATTATTGTAATGACCAGTCTAAAAATCTATAACCATCGGTACTTGATGGTAACTATTTGCTAGATATCATTTCTATTTACAATTTAGTGTAGGTAAGTAATTTTATTTAGCACCTAAATTCTTATTTCAATTCTGCTGATGTCTAGTATTAGTAAGCTTCACACTTTCTCAGCAAATTAATTAACATTGGACAATAAAATTTGCTATCAAATTAAATACATTAATTTAGATTATAGACAATAAAGAAAATGTCAAGGAAAATTACATATAAAAAAAGACAATATGATTGAAGCTATTGGTTTTGACAATATTAAGATATTTTGAACATTTTGTTACATAAATCACTGAGGAAATACTGTACTACCAAATACTTAAAATTATTAGGCCTGAATCCGAATCACGAACCTGATTTCAATTGTACCAGTATAGCAATAGTTGACAACTGCCTGTAGAACATCTCCATTAATGTCTACCAAAGTAATTTCTCTCTGTTCATCATTGCTGAGACTACCAGTGAACATGGTAGCAAAATATTCACTGGCAGCTGACAGAACTAACCTAGAACGCAAAAATATTTCAAGGAAACATGCTAGTATGTACAAAGCAGCTGTTTAATGAAAAAATAAATTTGGAACATTTAATATAAAGTCATGAGACACTGTTAATGAACATGTTCATAAAGGCTAAAAAGTTTGAAATTACCTATGTGCCGGAACTCTTTGTCCATTCTGTCCAGCAATTAATACAACATCACACAACTTCTCAGCCTGCAAATATTTCTTCATGCATGACAAACTGTGTTCCGCATGTCCTACGCAATTGAAATGTTCATCCTGGGAAGTTGTAGATCCAGAGGAAAATAAGGATAGTCTAAAATAAATTTAAAATGATACCAGTCAATGGAGATTGACTTCAACTTCAGCTGAGTCACCAATCTTATGAAGGACTCATCATTCCAAGCACTTTAGCCAGAACTTCTGCACATTAGAGTTCCAGTTCTGGTTACTTGAATTGATATATATGGTTTAGGTGATATTAAGTATCAGGCAGTGGACCCATTTGTGTCAAAATACATTGTGAAAAAATGGAATGTTCCTTCAAAGGAAAGTATAGCAAAAAAAGGTGGCACACAAAATATATATAGGTGGTCATCAGTATTATGTGGTAGTCTGCAATTTCCATGGTCTTGAAAAAGATGATTTTACAAGTTATTCAATGCATTTAAGGATACTATTTTAGAGGAACAGCGTTGGTTTGCAGAAGGACGTTCTACTCATACCAACCTTTTTGTGTATACAAACTATATTAGCACTGTGATGGATGAAAGTAGCGAGGTACATGTGGTTTATACCAATTTCAGCATGGCCTAAAAGTATTGCTTGAATTACTAAGGCGTGAGTGAGCTGTTTTGATCTTAGGTGTTCTCATTTCTGTGGAGAACACTGCAGGCTAGTATGGCTGGGTTTCTTGCATCCAGTATTGTAAAAGGAGTTACTTAGGTCCCAAGTTGTTTCAGCTGTTACTGAACAACAATGGACCAGGTTCTATTCAGCTCCAACTACTTTTTACTTGCTGATGACTAGAGTGGAGACATTGCATGTTGCTTCAGAATGACCTGGATACTCTAGCCGATTGGTATGGTACTTGTACAACAATAAAGAAAATAATATATCAAAAACTCATTATCTTACCTGCTGAAGTCTCTTGGTAGATTCGGATCGCTTCCAGCTATACTACTAGTTGCTGACTTAGCAGACTCCTTTGAAGGACTTTCCATGCTTGCAGACAAAGACATCCTAAAAAAATTGTTAAAAGGTCCCTTTCTATATTCAAATATTTGACGGCAGAAACCATATAATGGTTTTCTTTTATTACATTATGTAACAAGGGAATATAAGATTTAATTGGTTTGTTATTGGCAAACTTTAGAAACGATATACATTTATGAATATTCAATATGAACAAGTATTAGTAATAATCACTATACATTATATGGAAACAAAAATAAACATGTCAATCATGTCATAAAATATTCCATGTGTCACTTTCTAGTGTCAACTGTCAGACATACGTCAGTAGGTCAATAACCGGAACCGGCGTGAAGTATCAACTCAATCATATGAACTACCGAACAAGATGTTGCCCGTACCACACAGAGAACTTTTGACTGGGTTGCGCGCGCATTACATTGTTGAAAAAAATGTCTAATATTACACTTCACGCATGGCCCTGCGCTGGCTACGGGGGCGCAACCAACAAAAATCGACCAAAACCAGCCCAAAGCATGCCCAAAATTAAGAAAAAACTTTTTACACTAACACTTTTTACTTTACTAAAAATAAAAAAAAACGAATCTGCTAGTACTCGAGACACTGATGTGTAAACATATCCTATAACGACATCGGTTGTAAAAAAATGACAACAGCACGTTGTGAGAAGCGTCTAGGTACAGTCCCCGGCCGTTTAGCATCAAAACCAGCATCACCTTTTTGATTACATAGTAATTTGACTACGTTCTAGCAAGATTTCTACAACGCCTCGGTGGTGTAGGAGGCAGAGTGATTGCGTGTCATTCCTGCGCTGCGGGTTCGATTCTCGGTCGCGACAGATGTTTTGTGTATTGTTTTTTTATTAATTTACATTTTTTTCTTAATTTTGGGTTATCCTTGGGTTAGTTTTGGTTAGTACTTGGTTAGTTCATGTTAATTGAGCCCCCGTCGAGAACGTAGCGAGCGGAGGGCCATGCAAAGCCATAATAATATTTTTGGTTAGTTTGGGTTAGCTTTGAGTTAGTTTTGATTAGCACTTGGTTAGTTCTTGTTGATTGAGTCCCCGTAGCGAGCAAAGCGAGCGGAGGGCCATGCAAAGCCATAATAATACCCCGGGCTAGATAAATGTGATACTGGTTGCAAATCACAGGGTGTGAAGCTAAACGGCCGGGGTCTGTTCATACCTAGACGCTTGCCACGTTGTGTTGCCAAGCGGTCACCTATCCAAGTACTAATCGCGGCCGACGTTGCTTAACTTCAATGATCGGACGAGAACTGGTATTTTCAACGTGCTATGGCCGTTGCCTATACACTTTAACTTGTTCATAGAACAAAAATTAAGTTTAATAACAAAGTTTAAAATAATTAATAAACAATACTTTTGACAGTTCGCTTAATTTAAAATATGCTTTTGTATCGTCTAAAATCCGTTTAAAACGATTTTAAAGGGCAAAATTATATAATAATACCGCCCTAGCGGCTAGCATCGGTTTACACATTTCCGTCCCATTTGCCGAGATTTGCCCTCATACCGCCGCGTAAGATGTTTACACATCGAAAAGAACATGTCTCGCCACTGAAATCGAACAAGGGCCGCCATATCGCAGACCCAGCATCCAACTATTGAGCTACGGACGAGTTGACAGCAATTCGCTAGACCCTTTCCAAGGTTCATAGACCTATGAACCTTGGACCCTTTCCTTCTTTCTTGTTTGGTTTATGGCACTGCTGCAAGGCAATTTGCCAGCGCGATTAGGGGGTGACCTCAACGTTGACTGGCTCTAAATCATATCGTGACCCAAGGTTCATAGAATGAACCTTGATCGTGGCCACCAATCATATTGTATTAAACTCTTGCGTGACGCTGAAACTTGTCAACACTTGGATATTATTATTACTTTTAAGCTGACTAAATTGTAACGATTACAGGGCTATATTAAGCTGGACAACACAACATAGCGACCCTAAAGATTTAATAACAAGTAATGCGCGGGTAACTCTGAAGCCCTCTGATGTGGTACGGGAAACGAATAGTAGCTAAACCCCACGTAAAGCAAATGATCCCTAGTCGGCCCGAACGAGTTTCGTTATTTACTCTTGTCTACACGATCTAGCGAAATGCTTAGAAGAGGCCTCGTGCTCTAGTGGTACGATTGTGGGGTTTCGATATGGCGTCCTGCGTTCGATTCCCGTCGGTGGCAAGAGAATTTTTCTATTTTTTTATAGGTTATGTTTGTTTCTTTTTGAAAATTTAGGTTCCTCATCCTCATCAACCTGTATCAAAACACTCCTGGACATAGGTCTTTTCTCTTTGCTTCCACGCCAGTCTATCTTGTGCTGCTAGCATCCAGTTTTTTCCTGCTTGTCTCTGTAAATCATCTCACCATCTCAACATGGGTCTGCCAACACTTCTCTTTGTTCTTGTTGGTTTCCACTGCACAATAATTTTCGTCCACTTCTCATTCTCTCGCGCGATATGCCCAGCCCAGCGCCACTTATTCTTTGCAGTTTGTTCTACGACGTCACTGACTCCGGTTCTCGCTCTGATGACCTGGTTTCTTTGCCTATCCCTCAAGTTGACTCCCAGAGCATTGCACGTTCCATTGTTTAGGTTAGTTTGGTTAATTTTGTTTGGTCGTCACTCGAAGCGAGCGAAGCAAGCGGAGGGCCATGCGTGAAGTTAAGACTGACACCGATCTCCATATATCGGTGGTCGGAAAACCTCTACTGTCGTGAAGTGACAACTCGACCACAGTGAATGATGCACATGAACTACCGATACCGACTCATGTTACAGCAGAACGGTTGATCTTTGAAGCTTTGGCCCGCTTGCCGATCCGCCATTGCCATCACTGATTTCGGGGTTATGTCTTGTTTGTGTTTATTTACATTTTAGATAAATACATTTTAATAACAACAGTTATGCCGGAAAACTTGGAAACTTGTTGTATTTGTACTGAAAAATGCATTTATTTCCAAAATATAAAGGAGTGTGTGTTTGGTAACATCAAATGCATTGAAAAGCTACGCATTTGTGTACCTAACGAGGTATTTGTTCTTATTTTAATTATCATTTATATATCACATATAAATCCTTTTGTATGTTTTCGTAGCAATGGGAAGAGGTATTCAATATATGCAATGATTGTGTTGAAAAATTGGATAGTGCATATAATTTTATTCAATTATGTTTAAAAAGTGAAGAGTTCAGGAGGGAACAGTTACAAACTCGGTTACAAAGTAAAGAGTTAAATTTTACCAAGGTACCAAAGGATGAAGTAGGGACTGATTTTACTTGTTATGAGTGTAACAAGTCATTCAGGTATATTACGCTACATAACACTTAAATTTGTACAAAATGGAGATCATTTTAGTAGACAGTTGTCTCCTAATGAACCAACATTTTTTTTTAGGTTGAAACGTACATTAGGTCTTCACATCACAAGAATACATATTAGACCAAAGAAAAATGTAAAACGAAAATCTTTGCCTAAATCAGCAGATCTGTCAGACTTTAATATAAAAGATGAGGTTAAAACTGAAAACGAGGATGTGAAAGATTTAGGCTTAATCTCGAAAACTGGTGGAGAGATTGGCATTTTAGAAAATAAACCAGCAGTTAAAGAAGATACTAAAGAATTTAGTGACTATGAAGCCGACAATATTGATTGTAATGATTATTCTAGGTAAGGTAATAAACTGTGAAGTTGTTTTGAAAATGAAATGCTCTATCTACAAGAGGATCGACTTTGTAACATTTTTACTGATACATTTTGCTCTACTTTTAATATTTTACCGAAAATTTAACAAGTGAAAGAATGTTCAATAAGGCAGGTTTTAAGAAATTAAAAATTGTTAAAACTGTACAAATGAAGTATGTATTTGGCAGCGATGCTGACATATTCTATGTGGGAAAATGATTATTCTCGTGTGGATATGCCTTGAGATATACATATGCTTACTCCGCAGTGCTTATAGAAAAAATTCAGGAAATGTTATAAAAATGTTAACTCATGTCAAAAGTTTGTTGTTCACCATCTAAATATTGGAATGCAAAAAGACAACTGCTACATCAATTACTAGCTTGCGAAATATTATAATAAATGCTTGAAAAAGTCCAAAACTGCTACACAATCTATGTAATTAAATAGATTCATGTTTATTTCTACTATGCTTTAATCTTTGCAGCTGCTATACTTACTTACATCATTTTTCCAATACTGCTTCCTGCAAAATTACATAGAATTGACAAGAAAGGTCTGTGAACTTGTAAATGGTTGTACATTTTTCTGCCCTTAAACACTGTAGCTATCTAATAATAATTTAGGCCTCCATTTAGGCAGACATTATTTATATTTTATTTTTCAGTGAAGAGGAAAAGAAAACATACAAAGGCAAAAAACGAGGTCCTAAACTTAAAGGTCCTCAAAGGTGTCAATATTGTGAATTAGAATTTACAAGGTCAGATAGATATGTACACCATGTAAGATCAAAGCATACCTTTGAAAAGCCATTCAAATGCGATCTTTGTGAAGCTAAGTAAGTGAAGGTATATGTATATATCTCAAATATTAGATAGATGGTGACAATTTTAGCAGTCCTTTGATTAGGGTAATAATAAGGTTTTGATATTCACTTAAGTAAGCATAAGCTCATTTAATTAGAAAAAATTTGTCCATGAGTGTATTCTTATTATAATTTTTTTGCAATTTTGATTAAGTATATATTATATGAACAATACTATACAAAAATACATTTCTAAATGTAACTGCCTTTATAATTTTAGAAACACTTTTTTATTATCTTATTTTTTTGGAGGTATTATAGTCAACATAATCTCAATATTCATATGAGGAAGCACCGAAATGAAAAACCATTTGTATGTTCAACATGTGGCAAGTGTTTCATATCGTCCAATGACTTGTGGCAACATAACAAAATTCACGATAAAGTAAGGCAATATGCCTGTGATGAATGCGAGAGATGTTTTAAAACTCATAGTAATTTAAGGTTAGTATTGTATTCTGACCTTTCAATGGGAATTGCTTAAAACCACCAAGCTTTGACAGTTGAGTATAAGAGAGAGGGGTTTGTCAAGTTGGAAAATTAGTGTACCATTCCCAATATTAGTATTGTAGTATATTTATTTAATTTACATGTTTTTTGATATAATTTATTAGCTTTGATTAACATATGAGTTAACAAATGACATTCACTTATGGATAAGTTCTCCTTTCCAAGTATGTAGATAGGGGGATAATGTAAATCACCAGGATCCAGCACAACTTGAAAACCTTGTAAGGGAGGACTTAGAGGTGATAAAGAACTGGTGCAGTGCCAATAGATTGAGCTTCAATATCAAAAAGACCAGTATTATAAATTTTAAGGGAGATCTGGGAGAAATATCACTGGATGGTCAATTAATAAGGACTAGCAGTTCCAATAATTTTCTAGGATTGCATTTGGATGCTAAATTAAAATATGACTCAAACATCTTAGAACTGTGTGGCAAATTGTCAGCAGGTTGCTATGCCGTTTGGACTGTGAAATGTCATTTGGACAAGTCTGTTGCCAGGACTGTGTATTTTTCTCTTGTTGAGAGCCACCTGAGATACGGTATTGCATTCTGGGGTTGCTGCTCACTAGGTCTGTTTCAACGGGTCTTTGTTATTCAGAAAAGAGCCTTGAGATGCCTCTGTGGTCTGAATCGTGATGAATCCTGTAGGCCTCATCTTATTTCAGAAGGTATCTTGAGCTTGGCATCTCTTTTTATACTAGAATCTGCATGTATAATGTTTCGAAAATACAAAACCAACATTTTCAATCCCTCTCACCCGTTACATGCTGTTAATACTAGAAGCTCACACTTTGTATCTTTACCCATTCCTTCTTCTTCTCTGACAAAAAACTCTATATTTTATAATTGCAAGAAAATGTTTTATCATTTGCCATTGGAATTGAGAAGCCTGAACAGTTATGTGAAATTTAGGAAAAGGGTCAGAGGCCTTCTGGTGTCACTTGCATGTTATTCTGTTGAGGAGTACTACGGGCATAATTTTAACTGATTTGTCTTATTTTATTGTTTTAAATTAGTTTTAAATATTTTGTTTCTGTTATGTACCTACCTGCTTTTAACGTTTGTTATTGGGTCTGTGTGGAAGACTTCTAATTCTGTCTGTTTGTGATTGATTTTAACTATATTTTTAACTCTTAATTTATTTTTAACCAATTTTTTGTTTTATTGACATGTTAAGTTTTATTACTGTATTATAACCTTTAGTGTATGATTATTTGAAGTATTTAGCAAACTGATGACCTGTTTTTCCAGCTTTGTCAATGAATTTCTTGAAATTTATGATAATAAAGCCTTATTTGATTTGATTTGATTTGATTAAACACAACCTGATTGGTAAAAGGTCAACTAGACCAGAGATCAACATGTAAACAAGTATAAGGGCGCACTGGGAGAGCTTGCATAGCAGGAGGCATTGCCGCCTAATCAAAAAAAGGGGAAAGACTGAATTGTAACTAGAATGTTTCTCATGCGGAGCAAGCAGCAGGTAGATAGAACTGTTTTTGACCAATTGCGGAAAGGAAACTGAAAACAAAATCACAGTACAAATTGGACAAGAGAAAATAGAGAAGGCAAGAGAAAGTTATGATGTGCGAACCTTGAGGAGCCACCAGCATCGAAGATGTGATTTTGAAGCTGCGAAAGATTGAAGTGCCAGATATTTACACAAGATATATTGATCTTACCGAGTACAGCATGTACTCGGTAAGGTACTGAAGGTACACCTACAGAAAATCTTCAAAGCCAGCCTTATACCACTAGTTTGGAGGGAGATAAATGTGATATTTATACCTAAGACCAGCCGACGCCCGGAGGACGAAGCAAAATCATGCCGTCCCATCAGCCTAAACTTTGTTTAGGCTTATCAATACATAAGAAGCGAAACTCTAACGAGAACACCGCTCCATCCTAGGCAGTTGGCCTACCAAGCAGGCAAGTGCATTGCACTGTCTAATTAAAGACATAGAAAAGACAATCAAATGCAAAGAAATTGCTCTTGCTGCGTTCATTGACTTAGAGGGAGCATATGATAATATCTCGCATCAGTCCATCAGAAGGACACTTCAAGAGGGGGAAGTTTAGCTCCCAATCATAAGATGGGCAGAAACAATGCTAAAGCACCACTTCATAGTGGACACTAGTACTGGACAAAATCCTTGCCACTCTGAGTAGAGCTGGATTTATAGTTCTAGGCTATGCAGACGACCTAGTAGTATTAACAAAGGGCAAACATGAAGGAGTAATTTCAAACCACATGCAAAATGCCCCAAACATCATCAAGAATTGGAGTGAAGGGGAGGGACTCTCTGTAAATCCTAGGAAAACCATTCTGTCCCGTTTACAAAAAGAAGGAAGCTAGAAATGAGAGCGCCCATCCCATCCTACAAGGAACACAGTTAACTTTTTCCTCGGAGGTAAAATATTTAGGGGTCTCACTGGACCGGAAACTTACCTGGAACAAGCATCTAGAATCACCATCTCTAAAACCACAGCCGTAATCTGGACATGCCGCAAACTAGCTGGCAAGACATGGGGCCTAAAACAAAAAATGGTATATTGGATCTACTAACCCAAACTAGCCCATCATCATCATCATACATTTATTTCATTATTAACAATTATATAACAGCATGTCCTAATATATGAATACGCCTTAGTGCTAGTTAAACTAGGGCCTGTTGTTGTGCCTGGCGTTGTTCGGTCAACACCGTGGCCAACAGGACACGACGCCCTTAGGGGGCTAATGTTACCCTATTCATAAGTTAGGTGTAGCAGTGCTACGGGTAGCTCGATCTTTCCCTGGGTATTCCCTACAAAGTCGCTGCAGATAAGTTGTTGGCCGGAGCTATATTGATTATACTACTTTTTGCAGTCTGTTGTTTAGTTACCAAGAAATTATACAAGGAAAACTTGAGAAAAACCTTGTTTCAATGCTCTCATGGAGCAGGAGATCATAGGATAAAATGACACCACATTATGTACAACATAGACCTAACACTACTATATACAAGTAAAGACTTAATGATATAAGTCTGCTCCTGTATTGTAACAACTTCAGATCGTATAGGTCGAGCCCCGCGGATCAGGCTGCGGAGACACGGATGTTTCCGTGGTTGGAAGTCAAGTGTGAATGTATAAGGCGCAGCTGCGTATTTATAGTACGTGCAGCACCTTTAACAAGCCCCGCCCCCTCCCGTGTCCGAACGCGGTGAGTGGCTGGCCAGGCGGCAGGATCGACACTTACTCGCGGAGGCGAAGTGTTCCTGTTCTCCTGGTATTTTCATTGTTCGTGTTTTTCGAAAATTGGATTAAATTTGGTAAAAGGGTGAGATTAATTAATTTTGTTATTGGTATTATTTAATGTTTCTTCTGAATTGGGCTTATGGCGGCCTTAGTTGCTTGTAAAATAAAGTCAGCTCTCTGTATATAGTGCCATGCCTAATGGGGTGCTCGGGGTCGTAGCGTTTATCTGCGATGTTTTCAGTGAGCGGCGATCCCTTGACTTGGTGCTCAAAGAACCTACATGCGAGGCCATCAATGTATTCTTCGACGTATTCAACGTCAGACCACGCATGCAGGTCCTCGGTTCTAACGCGGTCGCGTAGAGTCAAGGAAAACGCCGCCCTCAGATAGCTATTCTGAATTATTTGAAGTTTTTGCTTGTGTGTGCGGGCCACTGAGCACCACACAGGAGCAGCGTGTAGTAATGCAGGCCTTACTACAGATGTATACAAGATGAGCTTATTAGCGGGGCTCAGGTAAGACCTGCTTGCCACTAGCAAGCCCAGTCCTTTCTTTATGGCCGCATTTTTGCTAATTATTGCTTTGATATGCCCACTAAAATTCAATTTATTATCAAGCGTGATACCTAGGTATTTTACTTGAGCTTTAGGTATTATAGGTGTGTTGCTTGTTACGTGTAACATCTATATCCCTTCGTTTGCGTGTGATCACTATGAGATCTGTTTTGTTCGCATTAAGGGAGATCTTCCACCTCTCGTAGTAGGGAACAAGCACGTTCATGTGCTCGCTTAATCTTGACTTCGCCACTTCCGCTATAGGATGCGACGGAATATCTACAATATAAAGATTGAACAGCAGCGACGACCATACTGTGCCCTGTGGCACCCCTGCGAGGAGTCTCCTGCTCGCAGAAGTGTGTTTATCTACTTTTGAAACGAAAGTGCGCTCGGCAAGGTATGACGCGATTAGGGATACTATGTGAAGCGGAAGGTTGTGCTTCGCTAGAAGTTTATACAGTAACCCCGCGTGCCACACCCTGTCGAACGCCTTCTCGATGTCCAACAGCAGTAATGCCACTGATTGTCTCGCACTGAAACTTTCGTAAACGTCGGTTGCGATTTTCGCGGCCAACATGACGGTGCCGTGCCGCCCGCGAAAACCGAACTGTTCAGGGGGCAAGATGTTAAGCCGATCGACCTCCCTACTGATCCCCGGCAAGATTAGCCTTTCAGCTACCTTCCCGAGGGTGTTCAGCAGAGATCGGCCGGTATGACGAAGGTAGTGCGAGATCTTTCCCTGGTTTAGGGATATGTATGACGCACGCTGCTTTCCAGGATTTCGGGAAATGTTGCAGCCTGATTACCGCGTTAATTATATGCATAAGATGGATAATTGATTTTTTAGGCAAGTTTTTCAGGACTAAGTTCGGAATATTGTCCGGGCCGGGAGCTTTATTTCTCGGCGAACGACTGAGAGCTTTGCGGATATCCGCCGGAGTGACTCTCAACTTATCATACACTGGCGGAGGGATGGGGTACTTCTGCTGTTTAAAAACGTTAACAGCATAGCTGTATTGTGCCTGCTCAGGGAGGGTATCAGGCGACTCACTGCAGACGCCCCCCAGGTAATCGGCGAAGGCCTCCGCTTTTCCCAGATCGCTAACGATATCAAGACCACGATATTTGATCGATGGGATTCGCGTACTACCTCCGCGGACACGCCTAGCGAGCTTCCACAGCGAGCCGTCATCCCTGCTGACAGAATTGATGTAGTCCAGCCATACTTGGCTCCTATACTCCTGGATTTTAACCCTTAATTCCTCCGTCAGCGCATTGATGCGAGCGGATCCCATTTGTGTCCGGTTTCTCTGCCATCTGCGTCGAAATCGGTTTCTAATAGCTATAAGTTCAAGGATAGGTTCAGGGAGGGTTTCTGTCTTAGGGTGGATGGTTACCCTAGGGCACATGGGATCACGGATGCGCTGGATGTTAGTTGTAAGCTTTTCAACTTCATTCTCAAGCTCCTGGATTGTCTCTATTTGCCTGGGAACAACAGTTAATTCGCTTAACCTAGCCCGGAACTCTCTCCAATCAAGATTCCTGTACGAAACGACGGTGTCGCTCGACGTAGGGACCCTACAGTACAGGCCAATCTTGATCGGAAGGTGATCCGAGTTTAGGGTATTTAATTCCTGTAACTGAGTGGTTCTTATCGCTCCCCGAGTAATAGCAACATCCAGGAACGAGTCATTACGAAGATAGGTAGGATTTGGAGTTCTATGGTAGGATATTTCCAGATTATTTTCGACTATACCCTTAAGTAGTCTACCCCTGACGTTGGTTGTGCCGCCCCAGTCAACGTGAGTGGCGTTGAGATCGCCAATTAGCAGGGATACTCTGTTTTGCGGGAGAAGAGCAAGGATATCGTTTGCCGTGAGGCGGAGAGCCGGAGAGGCATAGCAGCCACACACACGCAGGCCGCTCTCTAGTTCGATACTAACATGTTCTATGGCAGAGCGTATGTTATATACTCGCCGGTAGCGAAGTGACCTGTGTATGAGGCAGGCCACGCTTCCTCCGGGTCGATCGGGCCTATCAAATCTCTCGATATTGTAGCTCCTAATCTTAAACGTAAAATTAGGAACTAAATACGTTTCGTTGAGAAAAACAATCGGAAAATTGGAGGTTTGCATAAAATTACGGAATTCGCCCATTTTGGGCCTGATGCTGTTACAATTCCAACTGGCGACAATTAGCATTATATATCGAATCTCGCATATTCAAACGAGAAAAAGCGTATCGAGGCTTGCAGGATTTCTGCTTTGTCACCCCGACACGCTTCAAGCATGTTTGAATAAAAGTCCAGGGCCAGAAAAAGCTGGTCGACATTGACTAAATTGTTGATTTTAATAACTACATTATTTAGGTTTGTCATGGTATTAGCGATATTTACATTATTTACATTGTTTAAGTTATGATTCGAGCTAACCCGCGCAGAGCCACTAACCTGTACATTGTTGTTTTTTCTAGTTTGATCTTCGGATTCTTCGGTTACGCGTTGAGTGTTTCTAGGTCTAGGTTTCTAGGTAATAAAGCCCACGGTCACCTATGCCTCGCGGCTATGGCAGTTGAAAACCCAGCATACTGCAACATTACCCGTTGAATATTAAGCAGGCAAAACGCAACCGTATTTATTCATTTTATCAATGTATTAGCTGTCTATTACACTCATGCCGATTGTCGAATTACTTGCCGATCAGTGTCCACTCAAGGCACTATTCATTAGTGTCGTTTATGCAAACATTGGTTTTCCAATGTTGTAAAAAAACACAAGAGAAATCCCTCACCCCTATGTCCTGCTGCTCCCTGCATGTCTAGAGATACTAACTGTTTTAGGGGAGAGAATCTTGGAAAAAACACCACCCTTGTAGAAACTATTCCTTCAGTTCACCTTTGGGGAATCTGTATGGTCATTTTCGTTTTTTTTTTTAGTTTTTGCTATTAAATTTATTTTGTGTGATTTTTTAGAACTCATAAGCTTCAGATGCATCAGGATCCATGCATGTGGAAGTTTGTCTGTACTGTTTGCGGAAAGAAATTCCCTTTGAACAATAATCTCATCAAACATATGAGAAGACATGAAGGTATGTAAGCTTTATGTATTCATTTAATACTTACTTTGCATTTATTTAGGCAAATAATTAAGATTTAGAAAATATTAGTAATAAAATGTCACCTTTTTATTACTATTCACCCTATTTAAACTTGGCACAGAATGAACAACTTGACATGTGGTTTTAATGGAAAATTATGTTGGCTGCAGTAACCAACGCTTTTAATCTCAGTTAAGTGTTGATTGTTTCGTGAATCATTTATCAACATTTCTTTTCATTATATTATTATGGCCACAAAAAACCTGCGTCAGATATGTAAGTGACATACTTCCAGTATGTTAATCTCGCAATTTACCTATAGACTGTACAATATATTTTTACTTATCTCGTTCTATGTGCTTTTCCTATATTATATAGACGTTTGCGCTTTCAGGAATAAAAGACTTCATGTGTCATCTATGCGACAAGAAGTTCGTGGAAAAAATCGATCTACAATCCCATCTTCTGAGCCATTCCAATGAGCGACACTTTAAGTGCATGTGTTGTCTGAAAGAGTACAAAAAGAGAGAGACTTTGCGGAGACACTTGAAGATCGAACACGATATGGGCAACTTTGTAGTGAAAAAACCGGAGAAGAAATTGAATTGTCCTATGTGTCCGAAGATATTTGCTTTCAACAATAAGTTACAAAGACATATTCTAACGCACACCGGGGAGAAACCCGTCAAGTGTGATTGCTGTGACAAACGATTTCGTGATAACTACGACAGGAATAGTCATCTTAGACAAGTGCATAATATTGAACCTAAAAATTCGATGATGCTTGTTTGAGTAATTTGTGTGATTGTGATTTGTGCATCTTAATTGTCTTAGGATAAGAATACTCAGTAAATTGTGTTTAAAGGACTAGCACAGACGGTAGTCATACAGTGGTCTCATACTAGCACTGGCTGTGGTTTAGGGGAAGTTTAATGTTTTCATATTGATGGCAGCCAGCAAAATAACCGATTAAGTCCAAGGTAATATTATTTAGTTTTACTTTCTGAAAAATAAGAAAATTAGTCTCCTATGAAGTCCATCAACTGTATTATTAACTGATCTGGTACGACGACACAAGCCCATTCATACATAAATCAAGTTTATGCTTCGACTATATGCTTCGTCCATGTTATGTTATGTCAAATTATAAATTCAGCTTTATCGGTATCATTATAAATAGTGGTCAGAGTCTAGAAACCGAATATAATATACCCGATCCATTTAGTTAAACAAAGTGTCCCCTAATTTGCTGCTAGAAAGTACGATGACTTATGAGCTAGTCTGATTCAGTTAATTTCTCAAACAATTTTTAACTAAAGTTTATTATTTAACTTCCCTTTAAATAAGACCCTTTTAACAGAGGAGTAGGATATGTTGATATTAGTGTTAGTTCTAAATCGTTTATCAGAATTAATTTATATTATTTTTATATTTTAAACTATCAATGTGTCAAATGGTAGATATATCTATGTACGTATATTTTAATAAACAATGTCATTATAATAGTAATGCAATATTTTTGTTTAGCATATAGGAATGTATGTCTAGATATTGAACAAGAGAGTGGTGTTTTTCGTTTGCTCTGTTAATATCGTTTGTTTTTCAGTGTTTCCGGGTTATTTTAATTGTAAAATTTTGCACAGTCTTAAATTGTGTCACTAAAAACCGAATTCTGTACTTCTAAACATGGATAAGAAACCTTCCTATAGTGCGTTTCATCTACACAACTTAGTGCTTTCCGTAAATTTGATTTGGGTTCAGCTATAGTTGGTTTCTCCTCGACGATTCACCAACACTAGTCATGGCATGCTCAAAGTGTGATGCTGTGCTGAATGATAAGTTAGGTAAAATATAGGATAATTTGTGATTTCTGTGGAGCAGTGAATTGTTTATCATATTCTAATTTCACTACCTCAGAAGCCCAAGTCACACAGTTGAAGAGTAGAACAATGTTGTATGCCTGTAGAGATTGTGTAATTGTTGTAACATCGCACAGTAAGGATGCGCAAGGAGACAACATATCCAGCAGGAAGCAACAGCTGCTGGATGTTTTTAATTCAATGTAGTAGGCTCTCCAACAAGTTATCTCAAAAGGTCGATGGCTTAAACAACTCAATTTCGGATAAATTCGCTGAACTTCACTGTCAGTTGGCTGGTTTCGGCACCAAACAGGATACCTGTATGAACGTACTGAATGACGTATCCAGCAATATCTCCTTGATAAAAAGCAATGTTACTAACTTGAACATTTCTAAGAGCACCACATTTCAAGAATCTGCTGGTGTACTGGAGGATTGTAGCATGATGGTTGCTACTACAAACATCAGCACTTTTTAGAGAAAGAACTACAAGTGTTAAAAGCCCAATTGTCTATTGCTAACACCAGTGTAGTGCAGCAAGTGCCAACAGGTGAGCTGCATTTTCCATTGCATATCGAGGTCCATAAACAATATAAAGCATCATCATTGAAAGGAGAGTCTTCACAGAGAGCTCCTCAGGATTCTGCAGGTTCATCTTCCCAGAGGGTTACACAACAGCTAATTATAGGTACAGGGTTATTCATTATAAATGGACATCTCCCTTAACTTGGTTATTTTTAAAGATAGAGAAATATTTTTTTTCTTCAAACGTCAGTAAATCCGTCATTACTCGACTGTGTAGGCGGCCGTGAAGTTTCGTTTTTCCTCCGCCGGAGCTTTACTTTTCACTTTTCCGCCGGCGGAGGTAAAAGTGTTGTCATAGCAACATAGATACAATACAAACAGACAACAAAATAAGCGTCAACAACTCAAGATTTATTAAACTACAATTTGTATTTATCACTCAATTTGTGATTGCATGTCTAAAAATCACTAATTTAGGAACAAATTGGTTATTATTTAATCGAACTTACTCAATAACTGCTTATCAATACGGAATTAAAACGCAATCGGAGACGCCATCTTAAAAAAATATTTATTGTTGACAGTGTCCACTGAAAGCTTTATGTTAAATTCATCGACACCGGTCTAAGCAAGGCCACCTACGACCGTGGTCTAAGCCGCCTTGCGAACCCATTTATCTTTAATAATAATTAGACATTATTACTATTAAAAAGAGATGTTTTTGCATTAATTTGTCGACATTTGAAGAAAAAACAGCATATTTTATTTGGAGGAAAAGTTACTTTTCATGGCTTGCTCTCTATTACCAGCCTCACTCCGTTCGGCTGTTAAACACGAGCGCGCCATGAAAAGTATCACTTTTCCTCCATATAAAATAATATACTATTTTATCGGCATGTAGGTAATCATCTTATTTTTTTTATTTGTAATGAAAATATTATACAGGGTGGCCCATAAGCAAATGCCAATATAAAATTAATTTTTTTTTAAATGGAACACCCTGTATATTATTGCATTTTTGGATTCTACTTAATAGTCTAAGCATATTTTATGTATGATGTTATACCTCTAGAGTTAGTAGTTTCACAGCTATAAACGGTTGAAAATCGATACTTTGACTACTTTTCACTTTGGTAGCAAGAATGCCATTAAAAATGGAGTAAAATGAATTTTACAATCCTATCTTAACTTTTCAAGCTATCTGATGGTGCTAACTGATGGTACCTGCCAAGGTACCAGATTTGGTACCCATGGTACCGCCTGCCAGTTAGCCCCATCAGATAGCACTTGAAAAGTTAAGATAGGAATGTGAAGTTCATTTTACTCCATCTCTAATGATCTTCTTGCTACCAAGGTGAAAAGTAGCCAAAGTACCGATTTTCAACTGTTTATAGCTGTTAAACTACTAACTCTAGAGATGTAATATCAGACATAAAATATGCTTAGAATTTTAAGTAGAATCTAAAAATGCAATAATATACAGGGAGTTCCATTTAAAAAAATATAACTTTATATTGGCGTTTGCTTATGGGACACCCTGTATAATATTTTCATAACTAATAAAAAAATTAAAATGATTACCTACAAGTCGATAAAAAAATTATCCCTCTATCTTTCAAAATAACCAAGTTAAGGAGGGTGTCCATTTATAATGAATAACCCTGTACAAGTGGAAATGGCAGTGGCCGTCTTACAGCTGCCGAAAGACGTCAATGGCTGTATCTTGGTCGATGCGACCCTAACACTACTGAAGAGAATATACTGGAGTATGTCAAGGATCAGCTGCTGATTGCGGATGTAAAATGCTTCGTTCTTGATAAGGATGAGGATGTGGCGTCTTTCAAGATTGGCGTCAAGGAGTCAATTCTCAGTGGATTACTTGACCCGAACCTCTGGCCTGCTGGAACAGCAATAAAGGAGTTTCGTCCCCGCCGCCCATTTAGAACCAATAGCGGACCTGGAAATTTTCAGCCCGGGTGAAGGGTGGATCAGCGCCACTAGAAGATGCAACGCTTCTGTACCAGAATGTTCGAGGACTAAAAACAAAACTTAGCGACTTTCTGTGTGAAACTCTTGCTGAATCGTACGGCTTAGTAGCCCTAACTGAGACTTGGTTGGATGACACGATTAGTGACTCGGAACTTCTTGACACGCGTTACATAGTTTACCGGACTGACAGCAACTCTGATAATAGTAACAAACGTGGTGGTGGTGTTCTGCGCGCCGTCAATAACGTTTTTAAGTCTTATCGTCTAACTTTCAAAAACCCTGCAGCGGAAGAGGTGTGGGTGTCCGTGACAATTGTGAACCAGCTGTACTGTATAGGTTGTGTGTATATTCCTCCCTCTATGGATGTGACATACTATGAGTTGCACTTAAAATCGGTAACACAAGCTTGTGAATTATTTGACAATGTATTCGTCATAGGCGATTATAATCTTTCACACATAATTTGGTCTTTAAATGAGGACCTCTTAGGTTTATTATCGGGAAATGTAAGATCTGTTAGGGATGCTTTATTGTGTGATACTACTGCGTATTTGGGTATATCCCAATATAATGATATAACCAATGTAAATAATGCTATTTTAGACTTATGTTTTGCTAATTTTGAGCCTCACTCAATTGCTAAATGCGGTGGTTTAGTAAATTGTGATCCATACCACCCGGCGTTAGAGTTTTATTTATCTCAAAGTGAGAGGGCATGTTTGAGCCATGCAGATTGTGTCTGTTAAGACTTTGAAAAAGCCGGCTTTTGCATGATTAACGATTATTTTCTTACTTTTAACTGGCTCTCCACTTTGGATGGTGACGTGGATATTTCTATCAGTAATTTCTATCCTGTAGTGTACGACTGTTTCAATTTGTTTGTACCTCTAAAACGGCGCCGCCTTGGAGAACGTTTTCCTGTCTGGTTTTCGAATACTTTAAAGAATAAAATACTTGAACAGAAAAGAGCACACAGAATCTTCAAGCTGTCAAATTGTATTGCTGATTATGATTCTTTCAGTACATAAAGAATACTGAAAACTCTATTACTTCTAATGCAAAGTCTTTTTGGAGGTACATAAGAAATCAGAGGGATCAGGATACTATTCCAGGGGAAATGTTTTTTAATACAAGCAGTGCTAATAATGGCGTTGATATTGCAATATCTTTGCAGAGTTTTTTTGCATCTGTGTACAATCCGAAAATACTATCATATAATGTATCTGTTTTGAGTGAGAATTATATTATCTCTAAAATCGCTTTAACCGCCAGTGACGTAGAAAAGTTGTTGTCTGAGGGGCCTGGTCCTGATGGCATCCCTACTCGTTCTGAAATCATGCTCCCGTACCCTCTATCTTCTAATGCATATTTATTTTCTCGCAATCCCTTGCTACTGGTCTTTTTACAGAAGTCTGGAAACTTTCCTACGTAACTCCCATCCACAAATCTGATTGCAAAGGGGATGTGAGTACCTATAGGCCTCTTAGTATTATCTCTTGAATACCAATGTTGTTTGAGCGTCACGTTGAGAGCCATCTCTCGTACACTTTTTCTAACATAATCCTCAGTCAACAGCATGGTTTTATTTCTGGTAGGTCTATAGATACAAATTTGTTTCTTTTTACAAAATGTATTAACAGAACATTTGAGGAAAATTGTGAGACCCATGCTATATATACTGATTTCAGTAAGGCTTTTGACAAGGTTAACCACAGTGTGCTACTCTCGAAGTTGGCATGTTATGGGGTCTCCGGGTGTTTACTCTCTTGGTTGGAATCATACTTGTCCAACAGAAAACAGCAAGTGAAAATTAATGATCTGTCAGTACCTTTCTGTTCGTCCTCTGTGATGCCTCATGGATCCCATTTGGGGGCATTTCTTTTCAGTCTATTTATAAATGATCTTGGTGTTTGTCTGTCATCACATTTCTTAATGTTTGCTGATGACATGAAATTATTCTGTCAAGTCTCATCCACTCAGAATGTATTGGTTCTGCAGAATGATCTGTGTATGGTTTATGACTGGTGCCAGCGCAATGATATGCCCAATATTGATAAATGCTGTTTCATTAGGTTTAGTAGGCTTCTATGTAGACTTCCTGTTCAGTATCATATAAATGATATTCCAGTTAAAGATGTATTTATAATCAAGGATCTCGGTGTATACTTGGACACTAAGCATTTCGAAATTATTGTAGGCAGGGCAAATAGAATGTTAGGATTTATTAAAAGGTCTTGCAGGGATTTTATCGGTGTGAATGCATTAAAAGTGCTGTATATGTCACCTGTTAGATCTATTCTGGAATCCTCTAGCATAGTCTGGGATTGACCTCGTTATCGTGTAGTTGGGAATACTTCGATGCCTGTTTTGCCTTTAATATTATCAATGGTTTCATAAATAGCCCTGAGTGCCTGGAACTGTTTCAATTTCATATTCCTAATCACCGAACACGAAGTAAAATTCTTCTTCACATACCTTACTGTAGAGCTTAGTACTTGGTGTTCAGTCCCATCAATAGGATTTCAGCTAATGTAAACAAACATTGTGAAAAGCTGAATTTTTTCAGTAGTTCAAAGGCTCGCTTTAAGAGCGAGGCTAAACGGATAATTTTAGGTTAATGTAAATGTAATAACTACCTACTTATTAATTACTTGAAAATGTTGATACGTTGATTAATAAATAAAAATAAAAATAAATAATAAAAAAAAATTATTTACCCGGTAAGTTCTTCAAAATATGAATAATTTCCAACTTTTATAAATAAGTTAAAGATACCAACATTGAATAGGCCATTAAAACACGTACTAAACAATCGGATAATAAGAAAAGGCATTTACGGCAGGGCGGGAAGAACCAGGATAAAAATAGCAATAAATACCAAGGGAGATTCAGACAAATAATGCTTCAAAAACAAAAATAATTATATAAATTTATATTTTTAATTAATATTTATATTTTTAAGGGACGCATTACGTATCTTGCTTATACAGACATTTAGGTCGGAATAGTTACCAAAATCAAGAGGAACAAAATTTGGGCGACTATTTAAGAGTTAAGAAAAGTATTATGAAAGAGATATTGATCAGTATGGGAAACAGTAAGAAGAAGTGGGGGACAATAAGGGAACCAGTTAAACTAAAATTTGTAGAAGAGGTGAATAATATTGAAGAAAATTTACGCTGATGAATCTGAATGAACCTAAAAAATTAGGCAACATGTGATGTTCCTGACAAAGAAGCACTAATGATGGCCTAAGGCCGAAAGAGCTCTGCATTGTATTACTAATTAAAATATTTTGCACGAAATACAAAGCTTTCAATTTAACATGTGATGTAGTCTGTGCAATTGAATAACCTTTATTAATGTTTTAAATACGTCGCTTTAAACTAGAAAGGGTTCCAGGGATATCATGGAATCAAGACGAATGTGATTGTGTCCATACCCAAGCCAGAAGAATACCGGTATCAGTCATCGATAAAATATTGGAGACTATCGTGTATGATCATTTGCGAAGTTTCTTTGAATAATATAACTTGATGGCATTCTTGCGAAATGGCTTTTGTGTGCTGCTAATATTCATAAAGAAGGTACCATAGTACTCAGTGTAGATATTCAGAGAGCGTTAGCGCGTTTGAGACCATAACTTCAGGATTATAGATTAGGAGGTGGTGTTAGTGATCGGTCTCATGTGGAAGGGCCACCGTCTGGCATAGGTTTCTCCCTCCAAAGTAACGAAAAATAATTATATTTGCTTAAGTTTTATTTATTATTTTATAAGCAAATAAAAACAGCACAAATTCTGATTAAGAGAATAAAGCTACAAATACAGTTTGTACGGATGCCATTGAGCAGACTTTTGTTGAGGTTAAGGCGAAAAAGAAGTCATTCATTATTGGTGGAGTATACATTCCCCTAAACTCGGTTAATGATAAATACGAACAACCCACTTTGTCGGTGATTGACTCATTAGAGAGCGATATCCTAATTCTCATTTCTTTGTGTTTGGAGACTTTAATCTACCGAGCGCTCTTTGGTCAATTGAGGAAGGTGGTATCGCAGTGGAGTGTGCCGATGGTTCTGTTTCTCGTACCTTGGCTGAGGTGTATTCATACATGAATATGATTCAAATTAGCACGGTTCCAAATAACAGACACTGATATGTTGGGTGTTTCTGTGATTCCTGTTGTAGATAATATTTTGACAAATTGTGTGCACCACATAGCTTACTGTTTTGATGTGGGACTTGTCGGTAAGTTTTTATATTTTGATGAATTTTATTATGATTTTAAATATGCGGATTATACCGCCATAAATAATTTCTTCGCATCTGTCAACTGGGATGAGTGTTTGGGAGTTGGAAGTGTATCTGTCGCGGCTGAGACGTTTCATTCAGTTATTCAGAGTTGCTTGTCATTGTTTCTACCCAGAAAGCGTATCAAAACCTTCCCTTTTCCTAGATGGATCAGTCCTGTTTTGAAAGAACTTATTTGTAAAAAAATGTATCATAAACATTATGTGTTGACTGGATCTGACCATGAATATGAACTCTTTTCTGGTTATAGAGCACTGTGTTGCACTGAATATGATAGGTGCTGGTGCTACTCACTTCACACACAGTAAGTGCAGGACTCACTTTTGCTTGATACAAAGTACTTCTGGAAGTATATAAGAGATAACCGCAGTTCTAATGGCTATCCGGATTCAATGTTTTTGGAGTCTGTGTCTGGAGATACTGGGCAGGAAATTGTTGAGCTGTTTAGGAAGTTTCTTTCAAGTGTCTATGATGACTCAATCTGCACAATCCCTAATTATTGATTTCCGAACCAGTTTGACGTTTCTGTCAGTGAATTCTCGCCCTCGGAAGTGTTTGCAAAGCTTTCAGAGCTCCCAAAAAACTTCCTCATGTCGTCCTGATTATATTTCAAATAGTTTCCTACAGCAATGTGTCTTTACCCTAAGTAAACCATTGCAATCATTATTTAACTTATCTCTGGAAACGCAAACCTTTCCTGATATATGGAAGCATAGCTTTATTACCCCAATATTTAAGTCCGGGAATCCCAGTGGTATTAGTAAATATCGTGGAGTTTGTAAACAGAACATAGTGGCAAAGCTTGGAGGGGTAGAGGAATGATTAGTAAGAGCCAGTTTGGCTTTGCTGTTGGTAGATCAACCACTGATAATTTGGTGATGTATAAAGTAGATCTGATTGAGGCCTTTGAGAAGAAACTTCAGATTGACTCCGTCTATACTGACTTCTCGAAGGCTTTCGACGAGTTGTTATTGGCAAAACTGCGGGTTATGCGGTTTGATCCATTACTCATGGCATGGTTTCCACGCCAATTAGGGTGATGGTGCTCAGACTGTGCCCCTTTCTTCTTCAATATCTTTATCAAGGATATAGCATCCATCGTTCAACGGTCAGCATGTTCGCAGATGATCTCAAGGCGTACAGGACGATTAAGCAGTGGTAGGACACAGTGAGACTCCAGAGTGATTTAAGTGCTCTCTGTAATTGGTTACAGACCAGTAACCTGACGTTGAACGTCAAAAAGTGTTGTTACATAAGCTTTTTCAGATGCTATAAAAAGTTCAATTACGAATATAAAATCAGTAACGAGAATCTTAAATGTGTGGGGGTTTTTAGGGACCATGATTTGCAGAGCATGTGTCTAAGATTTGCTTGAGAGGTTTGAATATTCTGGGGTTTGTGATGAGAAACTGTAGTGAACTTTCTGTGAACACAGCTAAGATTATTTGTCTCACTCGTGAGATCCAACCTCGAATATTCAACAATTGTGTGGTCACCTGAGTATCGGAAGGGATGAAGAATAAGTTCCTGTGACATGCTGCGTTTAATATGGTGGTGAACTTTGATATCTACCACAGATCTGAGATGGTCCCTAGATTGAATTTGGAGACCCTTCAGAGGAGGCGCCTGAAGTTTGATTTGGGTCAGGCGTTTGTGAAGTTTGGG
>MU185025.1:60254-76930 GCA_016904865.1 Pissodes strobi | reverse complement strand
GGCAAGGCGTAGTGAGGAGAGAGCTCGCTGTAGGCGCCGATGGAGGCTAGTTCGCCGAAGGCGGAAAAAATTGGGGGTGCCACGCTCAATTGTTGCTGGGCAACAGGCAACAAAAGCAAACTAGACCTCGCTCTTTTGTTGTTATAATATACTTAACAATCGAATAAACTCCCGTTAAAACTCTCTTCTTCTTTTTCTTAAGTTAGGTTTAATTTAATTGAATTTAAAAATAATTGTATTATTTGTATACACATATTGGTTCGCTAGACTTGAACTTAAACTTAACTGTAGCGTAAGTTGGACTTAAATTTTGTATTGGAAATATATCTCCCTGAAAAATATACTATGTACTATGATGGACGTACAACATACCTATATAATCGGAGAAAAGTAATAGCAGATTACTTTTCTTTTGTGAAAACCGATTTATTGCTTGTTTCAATAACTCCGTCTTTATTATTAATCACAAATTCTCTGTGACCGCTCAGCATACAGAGACCAGAGAGAGTCTTTCCTCAGACATAGTTGATCTCAGCCAGGTTTTTACACGTCGGAAAGTACTGAAAGATCTTTCAATTATTGTGGTGGTATTGTAAAAAAATGGCCAATGTAATTTTCAAGTACCTATGCATGTTTCACTAATGTACTTTTCTACTAAGCGTTATTTTAATATTCCATGAGGAGGGGTGTCAAGTTCACGTATTGTACACTGACTTCCCTAAGGCCTTCGACAGAGTCATTCATCACTTGCTAATTCACAAAATGAGGAGGGCAGGGGTCGATGGGCCTTTGCTACAATGGCTTTACTCCTATTTGACTGACATCACACAAGTTCTTCGGGTTCTTGGCTTGCAATCGATTGAGATATCTGTTTTGACTGGTGTGCCCCAGGGGTCCTACTTGGGACCCCTGTTGTTCATCTTATACGTAAATAAAATATCACCTTGTGTTCAACATAGTTTCTTCCTTCTCTTTGCAAAACTATATCTTAAAGTTAGATCCACATATGATTGCCTCAGTCTTCAATCAGATCTGGATATACTAATTGTCTGATGCAACAACACATGGACTTGAATGTCAAAAAATGCAACTCAATTTGCTAGAGTAAAAGCATGAATAGTGTTGACCACTCCTATCACATCAACAATATATAGAGTAAGTTTCTCATATTAGAGACCTTGATAGTCGGTGGAGTTTTGTCCCACATATTTCTGGGGAAGTTTCTAAGGCTGTTCAAATGTTGAGGTTCATCAAGAATTGTGCTGGTGACTTCCAGAGCATCGATTCTATTCATTTACTGCATTGCTCCCTTCTGTATTGAAAGAGTTCAACAGAAATACTTAAGACAAATATTGTTTAAGCAAAACCAAGCCAGAACCAATTATCAAGACTCTGTGAATTATCATCTGATTGAGGAGACCCTGCACATGGACACTTTGCAGACGAGACGAAATAAAAAAGATCTGTCACTCTTTCACAATATTCTTCATTCTTGTAGCAATTGTCCCCACCCCAGCTCCTAAATAGGATTGGTATTCATATCCAACCGAGACAAACCCATTTTTGTTTAGGGTAGCAAGATTGGCTAATCAGTATACCTCTGATCTTGACTGCTTTGATGGACCCACCAACTTTAGAAGAAATCTTAAAATTTGTGTTAGTTGATGAACTCCGGTAACACTGCCTCTCTTGTCTTGTCTCAATTTTCCTTTCTACTTTACTGTGTTGTACTTATTTCTTTTTTGTTTAGTCTGGATGTGATGTTAATTGATCATAGCTTAAGATAGTTAGTGGTAGAAATTTTACATTTACCTTTTTATATTTTTATTGTAGGTTAGGTGAACGTAGATTTAGATATTCTATTTTGTAATATTGGGCAACTGGGTTGAATAAATAAATGAATAAATAAAAATAAAAAAAAATCTTCTAAATCGGTTGGGATAGTTCATGAAACATTCAATTTTAAAGTTTTGATGCATTCTGTATTATTCCCTAATTTTGCCGAGAGGTGTATGTTAATGCTGGGGAGTATTATCGCAAGCACAAAACAATTCTTGGAGTGAAATGTTTTTATATAAAAATTTGTTTTTTTTTGTAAATTAAGAAAAAACCGGGATCTATGCATCGAAATGGGGCAAAATCCCGGACAAAGCGGGACGTATGGTGAATCAAATTATAGTGTGTGTAATGGACAATAGATATTAGATACATCAGTAAAATTTCAACATGCATATTCACTTAAATATATTGATACATGTCTTCACTCGGTGCCCTATTTCTAATTACAGTTGAGTGTTTTAACCGCCAAACAGATTTATAGTGATCAATGAACATTATTTCGTTTGTGGGGTAAAATATGCTAAATGAAAATACTAACAATTCGATTCATATTTGTTTATTTATTATACACATCATAATTTAAAATTATTACATTGTTAGGTCATCTAGTATGTACACGGTAAATGATAAAGTAGTGTAGTTCCGTAATGATTGTGCATAGTATTAGTTGTAGAAGTAAATTATGTAGGTATTGACCTGAGACTTTGTCCACCCTTTCAATACTTTGACCTGTTTAATATCTGAGGATTATTGGGAAATAATTCGAAAAAATATGTACAAAAGTCGAGGGTCGTGCACTTTCTTGTAGAATCTGGGATATAAGAACAGTAATTTAATTCGATATTATTTTGAAAAATATTTTAAGAAAATTACGACCTAAAGGGCAATTTAATCTTATGAAGGATTGAAAGTTTTTCACCTTGTTATATCATTATAACAATAATAAATTCAAAGAGAAAGTGCTCAACCCTACAAAATACAGATAGAACAGTTAGGTAAGTATATTAACTGACTAGTATTATAGTAATATCATAAACAAAATACTTCTTTGTTCCTGTTTTGTATTGACATTATTTCTTACAATTCATGGGTGTATTGTAATGTTTTACCACATTATAGTATAGTTTCTTTGCAAATGCAATCCATATATTCAGTGAATTATTGTTCATTTCGGGTGTAAAAACCAACTGATTTCAAGAGGCCAAACCTAAATGTTTCGATTTTGTGAACATAGTCCATGTTAGGGTCAGTATTATCCAGTATTATAGTTTCGGATCAATTCCAAGATAAATAACTTCGTTCTATAGGTCAACGCTAGTTCCTATCCGTAGTTCAGTCTTCAAACTGAAGATTGAAATATTACGCAAATTTCACAGATCTGGTAAAGTAATAATGATTTTCGTCATAAATTATTTTTAAGGATGGACTGGAGTTTTTAGAATATAATTATGGATGAAATACTTGATATTTTTGAAGAATTGCTGGCTAACGAGGAGGAAATCATAATATATATTCAAAAGCGTAGAAAGACCCGCATCTTTTTACCTAATTATTGTATACATGACGATTTTTCCAATGGTTCCGAATATCCGGCAAATGGTTTTGCTTTAAAAAGGAATAGTCAATATTTCAGAGTAAGACCACAAATCCCCAGTTAGAAGCAAAATATTTGTGAAGTTATCGGCTTACGCTGATTTTGGTATATGAAACAGAGCGTTTTTTTCCTCCATTAAATCCGAAGTTATTAGCTACCAGAATAACTGGATATTAATCGAAGACCATATTACTGGACTTTAGTTAGCAGACTACGTTCTCAAAAAAGAAAAAGCTCGTATTTTGTTCCATTAGTTTTTTTTTGGCGTACTGGAGAGTATCTAACCAAACTAAACCACCCCTTTTCTTGCATAAAACAGCAGCTTGAGAGTGTTTTCCTTGCCATAAACAAAATACTTCTTTGTGCCTCTTTTGTATTGACATTATTTCTAACAATTCATGAACTTATTGTGTGATTTTCCAACAATTTCGGTTAAAATAAGTAACAGAATATTATTAAAAAGCCAAAAGTTCACATTATGTCACTCGTGATTCAGTCATTTTGGCGGAAGTAATTTTTAAATATTGCGAAAAGGTATATCTCAAAGAAGAGTGGCGTTTCAGCCAGCGTTTCAGGCTTTTTATTTGATGTTGATAAATTTAACAATTTTGGAAGAAACTGTGGTAAACCTGATAAATGCGAATGAATGCCTCTCTTAAGCTAAAAATGTAATAGAGCGAATGTTGTCGAAGGAAAACGTGAAGTAATGGAACATTTAGGCTATAATTAAAATTCACTTTTAACTTCGAGATGGAACAACTCGAACTCTCCTTGCCGAAGGCAAGAATTAATATTGTTTTTAAAAATAGAGAACTTTCTCATTTGGCACTGTTTTCAAATTAATTATAGTTTTAATAATAGTTTTAAATCTATAGCCACGTAAATGTCATTATCAATGTCAATATCAGCTGACACTTTTATATAAATGTAAACTTAGCCTTAGATTTGATCCAAAGCTTTTGGAGGATTGAAGCAAAAACTTTGCTTTGTACAGTCAACATTTGGCTAGTTAATAAACAGGACACCCTGTATATCGTAGTTCTATTATTGAGATTGCATTGATTTCATTAAAATTAATAATTACTTGCTTTAACAGAGTATTTCCTACCTCAATCAATTCTGGTCACAGACAGTAACTAATGTTGCTTGTGATGTTTATTTATTATTATTTTAAAATTCCGCTTTACATATATGTATATATAATACAATTCGAGCAAGTTTTTGGCAAAGGTGGCAGAATTTGAAACCCATGTTTCAAATAAAGACAGGTTTTGGAATACAATTTCCGCATTTTGCGAAACCGAATTCTTTCCATTCTGTACAATTATAATTAAAAATCACCACAATCGTTAAATATTTCTTCTTTGGCATCGCTGGACAATCACGTGACATTTATTTCTTCGTCGCTGTCGTTTGAACTGTCGTAGTCCATACCATCGTAGGTTGAACCCTGGTACCTTTGGGACGACATTGCATGCGTATGACTAGGTTCTGTTACAGTTGCTTCTTGATTTGTCAAGTGTCTGTCTTCTGGGGAGTTTGCTGGTGAGATATCCTGTAAACGTAATAAATATGGAATATTATGTTTCAATATTAATATGCTTTTAGATGATAAAATTGAAGCACTTCATATCGGATTGCTTTTATTCTGGCACTTTTCTACCGCGAAAGCCACCTCTTGAACAAGGTTAATCGCAGTCAATACAGTCGAAGACCTTAGTGAGGTCACACAGAATATTCGCCTGTTTGTTTGCTCTCGTTAAAGCCGTCGACTGCTTTATTAAATAGGCTCAAGATTACTTGTACGGCTGAAAAATCTATTCTAAATCCAGATTAATGGAATTAGTGTTTTGTTGCAAGCAGATAGTAGATTAATGTTTGGTAGTATTGCTCTCTGAGGTGAATTCACTTTGGCTTCGAATGTTTTGTGATGCAGAGAAACATTTTAAAAATCTATGAATGTTGCCAAAACTCACTCTTGCAGGTAATAGATAATAATATATAAAAATGATTTAGTAGAAACGGATTTTATATGTAATTTGCCAGTGCAGAAGTCTCGTGAGAAATAGTGAACTGATCGATCTAGTGAAACACCATGAAACTTTTGATAGTATTATTGTTCATGATAACACGGTATGGTGGTTCCAAGTGGATAAAGTTCAAGACGACCAGTATCTATAGATTTAGATGGTTCGCTGCTTACCTGTACATCAGACAAATCCAATTTTGGTCTATCTCCATCTGCATCGCTTAGATCTGGATGAGGATTGTTCTTGTTTGGCAGAGTCTGTTCGCGCGATCCTCCCGCAGCCAGAAGCTCTCTTTCTTTAGAGTTTCTCCACTTCATTCTTCTGTTTTGAAACCAAATTTTCACCTGCAAATGAAAATAATAAAAATGAAAACTAGATGATGCGACCGAAGACCGTTAAAGACGACGGTAAAATGTACGTAAAGACATATTTCAGGAACATTACGCACGTAGGTACCTTCTAAGGTGTAAAGTTTTCTACTTCCGCCACTGAATTTCTATCAGGTTCATCAATTTCTATAATAGTTTATTATCACTGCTTCTATGGATTTATTTTTTTATGGCTTTAACTAATAGAAAAGAACTAATTTTAAAGGAAGCATATTGCTGAGTTATACGCTTTAGTAAAAAAAATTAGAAAATCGCTTTTATTCTTATGTTTTTAATTTAAAATATGTAGATAATTAAACTTGAAATTTCCTACTTCTGCCACTAAATTCGTTTCAAATTCATAATTTTCTATTATAGTTTATTATCGGTAATTTTATCGATTTATTTATTTTTTTATGATATTAACTATTTTAGATGGCAGGAAACGATTAATTTTAAAGGAAATCAGTGGCGGTGTTAGAAAGTTTTATATGTTTTAGTTAAAAAAAAAGGAAAATCGCTTTTATTCTCATGTTTTTAGCTTAAATAATGTCCTTCAACTTGAAATTTCCTACCTCCGCCACTGTTTTTTTTTCAAATTCATCATTTTCTATAATAGGTTATAATCGCTACTTTTATCGATAATTTTTTTTTTATGAAATAAATATTTTAAATGTTGGAAAATGATTAATTTTAAAGGAATCCAATGGCTGCGTTAGAAAGCTTTATACGTTTTAGTCAAAAAACTTTGCAAGAATATTGTTTTTTTTGCCGTTTTTAGTTTAAAATATAAATGGCAGGAAAATCACTTTTATTCTTATGTTTTTGGTTTAAAATATGTCCTTCCACGTAAAATTTCCTTCTTTCGCCACTGTATTTCTTTCAAATTTATCTTTTTCTATAATAGGTTATTATTTCTATTTTTATCGAAAATAGTTTTTATGAAATAAATACTTTTGAGGGTAGAAAAGGATTAATTTTAAAAATCAATGGCGGAGTTAGGAAGTTTTATACGTTTTAGTCAAAAAAATTAGCAAGAAAATTGTTTTTTTTTGTTATGTTTTTAGTTTAAAATATAAATGGCAAAAAAATCGCTTTTATTCTTATGATTTAGTTTAAAATATGTCCTTACATGTAAAATTTCCTACTTTATCAAATAAATATTTTTGAGGGTAGAAAAGGATTAATTTTAAAAATCAATGGCGAAGTTAGGAAGCTACTGAATTTCTTTCAAATTTGTCATTTTCTATAATAATTTATTATCGCTACTTTTATCGATTATTTTTTTTATGACAATAACTATTTTAGATGGTTGAATAGGATTAATTTTAAAGAAATCCAACGGCGAAGTTAAGAAGCTTTATACGTTTTAGTAAAGATATTTTAGCAAGAAAATTGTTTAGGCTAGTAAGTATTTTGGGTTAGTTTAGGTTATTTTAGGCTAATAAAAAAGCGATTTTAATAACTATTTATATTAGTTTGGGTTAGTAAAAAGCGCGCGGAATGCGCTTTTATTATCTTGTTTTAGTTTAAAATATGTACTAAATTGTAAGGTTTTCCATTTTCGCCACAAAAAGTAGGGGAACTAGGGGCAAGACTGGGACGCTAAGAATTTATATGAATAAAAATAAAACCAAATTACCAAATTCAGGAAATTCTCGTGTTAACTCTACAACGCATTTAACATACACATATTTGGCTTAAGTCCCAAGAAAAACTGAAAGTATCCCATCTTTTACCACTGCAGTCTTCCTACACCAATTTTGGTGCTGGCTTTTATTATCTTGTTTTAGTTTAAACTAGGTACCAAATTGTAAAGTTTCCTATTTCCGCCACAAAAAAGTAGGGGAACTAGGGGGCAAGACTGTGACGCTAAGAATTTAGAATTTATATGAATAAAAATAAAACCAAATTATCAAAAAATAAGGTTTATTTAGGAAACTCTCGTGTTAACTCCTACAACGCATTTTGCATAAAAATATTTGGCTTAAGTCACAAGAAAAACGTTAAAAAATATTTTTTAAAAGCTGAAAATTATCCCATCCATTACCACTCGAGTCTTCCTACACCAATTTTGGTGCTGGTTTTTATTCTCCTGTTTTAGTTTAAAATATGTATACTAAGTTGTAAAGTTTCCCATTTCCGCCAGAAAAGTAGGGGAACTAGGGGCAAGACTGGGGCGCTAAGAATTTATATGATTAAAAATAAAACCAAATTATCAAAAAAATAAGGTTTATTCAGGAAGCTCTCGTGTTAACTCCTACAACGCATTTAGCATAAAAAGATTTGGCTTAAGTCACAAGAAAAACTTAAAAAAATATTTTTTAAAAGCTGAAAAGTATCCCACTCTTTACCACACGCGTCTTCCTATATCAATTTTGGTGCTGGTTTTTATTATCTTGTTTTAGTTTAAAATATGTGCTAAATTGTAAAGTTTCCTATTTCAGCCACAAAAATTTAGGGAAACTAGGGGCAAGACTGGAACGCTAAGAATTTATATGAATAAAAATAAAACGAAATTATCAAAATATAATGCTTATTCAGGAAACTCTCGTGTTAACTCCTACAACGCATTTAACATAAAAATATTTGGCTTAAGTCACAAGAAAAACTTTAAAAAATATTTTTTAAAAGCTGAAAAGTATCCCTCCCTTTACCACTCGCGTCTTCCTACACCAATTTAGGTGCTGGCTTTTATTCTTTTGTTTTAGTTTAAAATATGTACTAAATTGTAAAGTTTCTTGTTTCCGCCACAAAACAGTAGGGGAACTAGGGGCAAGACTGGGACGCTAAGAATAAAAATAAAACGAAAATATCAAAAAATAAGGTTTATTCAGGAAACTCTCATGTTAACTCCTACAACGCATTTAACATAAACATATGCGGCTTAAGTCACAAGAAAAACTTTAAAAAATAATTTTTAAAAGCTGCTTACCCCCTGGCGTCTACCTGCACCAATTTTGAGCCTTCACGCATGCGTACGTGCTAATTCATATATTTTTAAAGTTGTTTTTTTCTCGATTTTGGACATTGCTTTGGGTTAGTTTTGTTAGGCTGCCCCCCGGAGCGAACGAAGCGACCGGAGGGCCATACATGCGTGAAGTGAAATATTAAAACGACAACACTGGGCTGCTGCCCAATACGCAGGTCCGGATGTTGAAAATATGGTGTAGGTAGACGTGAGTCATCTTACCCTTGCCAGGTTGCCTACGGGGTAAGATTGGGGTTTATTGATATTTATGTATATCAAAGGTGTAACCCATTTCGACTGGGTTCATCTTCCTGTACCCCAGGAACTCCACCCTTCAATGGAGTCTAAATACTTTTCGCCACGATATAAACAATCTGTCATTTTCATCTTTAATAGAAGCAATATTTTTGCAACTTTTCGGTAACTCGTAGTAGAGATAGCTCCCCTTGAGCAGGGTCAACCATACTATGCCCGGGCCGGCTCCACTTGGACTGGGGCAGGCGCAGCACCTGCCACAACATCCCAATAATTGTTCAATCGCTTTCTTCATGCTGGCCTTTGACCATTCCCCCCCCCTTGTTACTTTTCTTTTATACCAACGAACCATCCTGTTCCACAAAATATTCCTGTATTAATATAAACAAATAATTGGCTGGGTTCCAAATTGTACCCAAAAATGTGGTCTCCATATCATTTGTATGACATATTTTTAATTTTTTTTTTTTACCTTTTTCTTATCACTGGCACCACAAAATGATATTGTCAAATGATATCTATGATCTGGCACAATAAGGAAAAGATACACACATTTTTTCTAAGTCCCAGCGCACTCTTTAAACACTCCTTTTAAGCCAAAAAATAAGATCACTCACATCAAAACACGGCTGATCGGTCACAACTGGAAAAATGAGGGATATCGAGTTAGAGGTGATATAGGTACGCGTTAGTTTTGATTTTAACAGGGGTACTCCATCTCACCTCATAATCCCGTCTTGCCCCTGATTCCCCTAGTTGGAATAACCGAGATGAGCTGATCAAGTTGACCGCTAATGATCTTTAGGACAAAGACTAGGTCCTTATAGTAAATATTTATCATTCCAAATTATATTTACACTGTCACAAGCGTTGAGGAGCTGTGTTATGGATTATTATTTGTTCTTCTATCTTACATATTTGAACTTCAAGCCTCCCAAGAGCCTCTAAATAAGATACTCCGACGGATCCTCCAAAAATTAAGTTGTTAAATATCTACTGTCTCAGTTGTACGTCCGCCACCCTTTGACTATTTTAATCAACAGATAACTGAGCTGAAAGGCATGACGAACCGAAGAGTAAAGAATCCATTATCAACAAAATGAACGTGGCCCAAAAAGTCTTGCGCTCATGCTTATAGTCCGCAGAAAGCTGTCCCGCCATCAGATAACCCATCTGGATCGGGCATTATGATTATAAATTGCGAAAACTGGACATTTATTGATATTTACTATTGTAAATGATATTAAAAAATAATGTTGTTGCCTTAGTGCCTACAAAATTATAAATAAATTGCATAATTTAACATAACCGCAATCCAATTCTTGAATTTTTTTAAAAATTGGAAAATCTGTAACAATAATTATTTCTATTAAAAAATACTTAATTTGTTAATTAGGTACCTAAAGGGTGTATATATTAAATAAAAATGAAATCTGTAATTCGAGCGCAAAGTGTTTTTCTTTTCTTTCGGGGCGATGAAGTAACCCTTTCGCGCTCTTAATGAACAAATAGCCATTGAATTAATTAAGGAACTATTCTTGTTATAGCTTAAGGTATGGATCTTAATGCCACATTTTTACATAAAATTACTGAGATAGGTAAGTATCGTCCTAATGATAGTTCTTTTATTCCAGAAACCACTTAAACCCCGAATAAATTTCCTTTAAGTATCGGAAGCCTTTTCCCAAGTGGTACAATCGACATCACAATGCCCATTTTCCCCAAATCGCCGTCATTTCCCGTTTGCAAGACGGTAAACCCTTCCCTTCCACACCGCATCCCCCCTTCCCCTCAAATCGCATTAAACAATCAACTCAGTCGCAATCTCGCTAAACTACTATTAAATTAGATTTTAATCACAAAGGCGCATATTTAAACGCGTATTTAAGGAGCTCCGCGGGGGGTAGAAATCACACCCCGACCCTTAGAGAGAGCGGGGCGGGATTTAAGACAGTGTAAGAAAGCTTCGCGGCCAATGCGAGGCCGGCATTCGCCCCTCCACCGGGCCTGGGGGGTGAAAAGGGTGACGGGCGCCCTCTTCCCGGGGGTTGAAAAACGAACTCCGCCGCACGAGTTGCCGGACTCCGGAGGAAGAGGCATGTTGATCGTCGAGTGATAATTTTATTGCTGAACGTGTGCCTTTGCTCGAAGTTACAGGGTGTTTAGGGTTTTGGTTTGGAGCAAATATGGGATTACTGTAGTATCGTTGCGTTGGAGTGGATTATGGTCTCATCAGAATTTTAAAAATTGGTTTTTCCACTTGCGTTTGCCTGATTATTAGCAAATTTTGAAATCTTGACAAAGCAAAGTCAATTTTAGAAATTAAGTCAAAAAATTCGTCTGATACATGCAAAAGTTTGTTTGTTTTTAGGGTAGATAGCAATATTGTATCGAAAGCTGATATTATAATGTTAACATTTAAGGCATTTTTCAAAATTTGGTATACACGCTAGTGATTAATGCGGATGAAGCGGGCCAAATCCTGAGAGTATCTGCCGTGAAAATATCTGTAAAACAGGGAGATCTCGGCCACATGCCTACGGTGTTCCGGACTATCCAGATCCCGGGTCAACTCCGGGTCGCCTACGAGACGCACAGCTCTCTTTTCAATGGAATCCAGTACCTTTAGGATGTGGTTGGGTGCGGCACCACAGATGTGAGCCAATATTCTAAAAACTGTCTTATTTACGCTTTGTAGAGCCGGTAGTAACTGCTGCGGTGTATACAGTTTTTTTATTGCGAAACAGCGCACCAAGCTTCTGCGAGACAATGCGATGTTAGCAACGTGGCCATGCCAGGACATATTGCTGTTGACCGAGACACCTAGCAGTCCGATTGACCAGGATGAAGGAATGGTCGATCCTGCCATAATTGTGTCAACGCTCACCGTATTGGCTGCTTGCGCTTTTGCTGCATCGAACTGGACCAAATTCCTGTCGCCCCAAGTTCGAACATTCTCCAATCTTGATTAGTTGTTGTAATCTGCTCCTCTATGCGGTGATAAGTCTCAGTCGTTGGTAAAGGTTTTTCCCATCTAAATTGGGAAACAAGGATGCTGTTATCTGCAAAACTGTAAATAGTTTCGATAAGCAGGTCATTAATATAGATGAGGAACAGAGTTGATGGTGAAAGTATTGCGCTCTGAGGCACTCCCGCATTAATGGTGAATGAGCCTGAGATGTGTCCAACGTGCAGAGATCGGTTCTTAAGGAAACTGGCAAGCTAGCCGCAGAGAGGCGCTGGCAGTCCGAAGGGCAGCAATTTGTTGAGCAATCCGTCGAATGCCTTCGAAATATCTAACGCAATTGCTCGAGATTCTCCGTTGTTCTCAATTGCCCTACTCCATATATGAGTGGCATAGACCTGTCGATCTCTGTTTGCGGGAGCCGTATTGGCTATCACTAATTATTCTATTGGTCTCGAAGTGCTTGAGTAATTCCTGATTGACTACACGTTCCATGACTTTGGAGATTATTGGAAGCAAGGCAATTGGGCGATAGTTTGAGTGCGTGGCTTTCTTGCCTTTTTTGGAACAGATTTCACTCGAGCGACTTTCCAAGAAGTTGGGCAGGTACAACTAATAGCTCTTTTCTCAATGTCTTCATAATTGTTAATTTGAAACAAACTGTTTGATTTGTTGGCATAAGCAAGTTCTGAAATATTTCATATTTTTAAATTTATGTCGATCTCCTGTGTTCGGTCACTGTAAACTCTTACTAACTTTTGCCATGAAATTTATATCCAAGTAATCTTCCGTTACTTCTTCAACAATGCCTAAAACAATACAATTTAATAAGCAGAACTTGCGGCGAAAAACAAAGTTTACCATGAAATACTCTCATCTGGATACCAGGTGAAATCATAGATGACTACAAATCATTGGGGTCCCTTGAAACATGGATTTTTTACCATTTGAAGACGCAGGGAGTGACTGACCCGAGGACTCACTAGTGTTATAATGGATATTATCGCAGCTTAAACTGTTGAGGTACACACTGCCCTGCTGCCTAGCCCATGTCACATAATGCACTTTCATTATTGGTTCTTTGACAGGGTGACCACCTTTTAGCCGGATAAAAACCGGAGAAATTGTTTTGACAGCGCATTCACCATTTTCACACATAGTTCACAAGAAATTATTTATTAAAATATATCTATATGAAACACCGCAACGAATAACGAATATTTTTTTAATAATAAAAAAACCTTTATTTTCTTTAATAAAATATCCTATTTTTTGGAATATCCAAAAATTGAACAAAGTAACATAAAAAAAGCTAAGTCTTTAGGTATTAAAACAAAATTACAATCGTACACATCTACTTAAATTTGAAAGTATATTTTTTATTGGTGCGACATTTCAGTAAATCTCTTTGCGCATCTTTTGACAAATATTCTGCAAATTTCTGGCAGGTGAAATTATAGTTTAGTTTTGTGCACAATTCTATTTTAACCAATTCGACTCGCATTTTATTTTTTTCATGAGTCCAAAGTCCAGACATTATCGAAAACACTCGTTCTAAATATGCATTGCTAATTGGGGCGGAAAAACATATTGAAATAATTTTAAACACTCCCGGAAAATTACCGCACTTAAACAACTTTACCCATATTTCATCCATAGACAGAAGTGAAAAATCTTCTTCTTGAAGTTTTCCTAATGCCAGCGCCAGAGCAACAAAACATTTAAAGCGGGGAATCACCTACCCAACGACGCGGGACAATTATTTCAAGTCGATCGATTCGTTTGACGATCTTTTATCCATGGATGCCCGCGGCTCGAGTGCAAATCGATGTTGCCATGTTCCTAAGGCGCTCAAAGCTTTAATATTATTGGAATGGTATTATCGACGAGGGAAAACCGGAGATTTAGCTGAAAAACCGGAGAACGGAGAACCGCTATGAAAATCCGGAGACTCCGGGTGAAAACCGGAGAGGTGGTCACCCTGATGACCGGAGATTATATGAACAAAACACTAGAATATTAAGTGACAAATTAAGCATAATTTTGCCTAAAAGCAAAGTGTTCCTACCCATTTTACAATTCTTTACACGTTTTCGTTTACCTTTTTGCATTTTGAAATATAACAGTAAATAAATAAATAAGTGACTGCGTACTGCATTTCTCACCATAAATCGTATAATTTTTTTTCCATAAAAGTTGTACCTATAATAAGTATTTTAATTATGAGCAAATCATTTTTTTGTTGTTGTTTTTTTTTGTGTTTTATTATGGCTCTGGTTAAAACCAACTGGCCAGTATCTCTCTTTATTCATGATGACAGCAATCGACCAAAAATTTATCGAGATTGAACAGTAATATGACATATATAAACTATCACATACCTAATATTATATCTTGTATAAACTACAATATACCTAATTATCTAATTTCTAATAAGTACATACTTTTTTGCCTTTTTTGTGTAATTTTTTTGTTTTTTCTTTCCTATTTTTTTACCACTTTTTTATTATTGTTTTATATATGCTTTCATTATTTTAGTTTTCGAAAGTTTTATGTTTTTGTTTTTTTTTTTGCTTTTTTTTCATAAATCAATTTAGACATCCAATATAAATTTATATAGGGCACTGTATATACTTATGTTATTTGTTATAATAAGATATTTTAGGTTGAATGGAAGAACAACATCATTTAAACTATTGTACAATAAATATAGGCTCTGTGCATGAGACGAAAGTCCCAAGATACTGTGCTCCAAATCTCCGACATCTCCACATTCGCAATTCTCACCCTCCTGTAAATCTATTTTCTTTTTATACTTAGGACATAATGCATGACCACAACGAATCCGGGAGATAGTTCTTATAAAACTTCGGTTTGATATTCCACCAAACCAGGCCTTTTTATTAATTTTTGGAAACATGTTTTTGTATACGTATCCTTTGCTAGTACCTAAGGTTAAAGTTCTCCTGCCAATTTTGGTATAACTGTGATTTTGATAGATTAAAATAATCAGAGTATTTATAATTTGCTACAAAACTTGGGAGGTTTGCCGCATCTTTAGCTAGTTTATCTACAATTTCGTTATCTGTTATATCAATATGAGCCTTGATCCAAACAAGATGTACAGTTTTTCCAGATCGTTAATATTGTACAGGTATTAATTATTTTTTTAACAATATAATTGGTAGGAATTTTAGAGCTACAATTAGCAATGGCCTGTAAGGCACTTTTACTATCAGTAAATATGGTAAAGTGGGTATTTCCTTCATATTCTGTACAGTGTAACAGAACTTCCCAAATAGCACATAATTCTGTAGAGAGAAAATTGTTGATCCGTTCAACAGCCTAAACTGTTTGGAAATGTCTTTATTTTTGTGGAGAAAAGCACAACCTGTTCTACCCCCAATAACCGATCCATCCGTAAATATATGCTCTGAATTTTTATGTATATTATTTAAATCTTTTAGAAAAAGGTATTTTATAATTAGTGGTTCTTCACTATTATTGTGTTTAATTGTTATTTTGGGTAAATCAAAAAGAAAATTTTCAAACAGCTGAAAGTATGGTGCTATGTCTGACGAGTAAATATTTTCTTAAAGGACTGTTCATAGTGGGAGCGTCGGGCGTCGCGTCGCGTTTAGCGTCGCGTCCTTTAAAAAACAATCCAATGTATTTAAATATACATGCTCAGAGTAGAAGCGCTAATAGGGCGGCGTGTCTAGCGTTGTAAACAGCGTTCGTCGAGCGTCAGCGTCGGAAACAATCCGGATTGTTTTTTCCGCGTTTTCAGGACGTTTAGTTGTTAGTCAAGATGACTTCTGAAGAGACAGCCAAGTTATTAATAACCGAAATACATGCAAGACCGGCATTATGGAATACCTATGTGTTGTGGATCTCCTCGGTGTGAGGTTTGGCCACAACTGGGTTCATAAAATAATTTTGATACGTTCAATTTTATGTTTTTAACAACGACTCATCATCATCATCATGTTTTTACAGTCGACGGGATAATTAGTGCCGAACATAAGTTATTGACTAGATGACTTAAATTTAGATAAAAAAAATTGCGGTAGGTATAGCTTTAATTGGTAATGAAATTAAACATTTGTTGTTTGTATGATTTTTTGTCCTTAGGGTGTTAAAGGGGTGGGTGCAACCCCAAAACAACAGGTGAAATAAATCTGTTTTTCACAAAATTGGTTACCTACTGTTTTTTTCCAGACGATGGTTAACCTTTGCCAACAGATAATCAAAGGTTCTGACGGACATTCTTAGATAATTAAAAAATCGATCTGGGGACATCCTTAGCTCGCGATACAAATGATGTATCACCAAATACATGTCCTTCCCTGTTTATGGGGTGAATTCCAACTATTCTTCTCTTTAATCTAAAATACGGTGTCCAATAAGAACAGTAACGTACACAAACCAACTGCTTTTCTTGGGGCCATTTTGTAAACTGTATTTTAAACCGCAGTAGAGGACGATGTCATTGACGCTGTCACTATGAATGTCTTGACGCAACGAAACGCTGTGCGACGCTCAACGCGACGCAACGCTCGACGCGACGCGACGCCCGTCGCTCCCACTATGAACAGTCCTTAATAATGGGCTATCCAAGAGTAGCTGTTTACAAGTAGGGGCGATTTTTTAT
>MU185025.1:0-31836 GCA_016904865.1 Pissodes strobi | reverse complement strand
AATCTAGCCCTCTTCTGGAAACATTGATTCGATAGGATTCTAAACTTTACTAGCTCCAAGTTGTTGAGCAGGGCGTCACATAATATATTAACATATGATACGCCGTTATTTTTCTAGCGATCTAGCCCTCTTCTGGAAACATTGATTCGATATGATTCTAAACCTTACCATCTCTTTCTTGTTGAGCAAGATGCTACATAATATATTAACGTATGATAGGCCGTTATATTTCCAGCCCTCTTCTGCAAACATTGATTCTAAATCTTACCATCTCTTACTTGTTGAGCAGGACCTCACATAATATATTAACATATGATAGGCCGTTATTTTTCTAGCCCCTTTTTTGGAAACATTGATTCGATAGGTTTCTAAACCTTACCATCTCTTACTTGTTGAGCAGGACGTTACATAATATATTGCAAACGGGTATTCTAGTTTATATTTGCTATTTTTTTTATCAAGTTTGTAGCAGAAGCACATTGTGTAAACGCCACGAATTGAATAGTTGCTCAGAAGTGGAAATGGGATCTTCACCCTTTTCAAGATATTCTTTTTTAAATCCTTATCATACAACATCTGGTTATTATATGTAAGGTATTACTTAGGGAACCCATCTATCAATCTGTCAAATTTATTATAGAATGGTCCCAGAGAAGATTGCTTCGCTATGAGTGACGAGATGTTTAAAACACATCGAAAACCCATCATCTATCTACTATCAGTAGCTCTATTGCCGCTGTTATTCTTCCAGGCAAATGCTTGGTATATTAAAGCAATATTTTGTTTCAGTGGCGCGTTTGATGACTTGTAGAGGCAAAAGGGATTGAAAATTTCTTTATTTGAAGGTCATAGATAATGATGTATTATGAAGAACGCATGTTTCTTGGACCTCCATTATCTAAGATGCAATCACGTTTCAACTAGCTACGTATCTTCATTCTTCCTTAAGGGATTACTAATTAAATCCCAAGCTAACAAGTTAACTTATACTAAAATTAGGGGCATCAATGCATGAAAGGAGTGGGTGCTGGCATGCGTACAATATGAGAGTTTATATATTTCTTAAGCTAAGACTGCATTGAGTTAATGAAGGTTCCCCTACGTTCCTAATAACTGCATCAGGATAATAATTATGACGGCTGCTTACATAAATTTTCTTCTTCTCTACTGTGACTATCTTAGAGTTGGCTTCTAATCGCATTATGTGATGGTCATGTGTCCATGCATGGACAGCGGCGCTGGGCTTCCTAGTCTCCCTACGTGGTGTGTTTGTATACGGATTTATATTGATCTTTTAGTCCTACTAACACAGAAATTACACAGACGTAGTTTTTCTGTCCTCCTGGTTGGTGGGTTTGGTTTTAATCAGGTGGCTCCTTAAAAAGTTCTCGGAAAAGCCTTTGACGTTTAGAATGCTAAGTGTAGGAAGTTATTCTTTTTCTTCTTCCATTTGCTTTGTCTTGTTCTTCAGCCGCGCTGCTTAAGTACCTCATCTATTAGTTTTATGGGATACCCATTGGTTTTTGAATCTTTCTTGATAGTGAAAATATCTTGTCCTAGTGTGGCTTGAAAATTACCTAGGGTTTGTGCTCTGTCGACCAGAGCTTTCGGTGTACTGATATCTTCACTGAGGGTGGATGGCAGTTTGGGTTCTTCTGTTTCCATAGGGAATTTGATGGATAGTCTAAGAATATTGATGAGTGAAAGAATTTCTGGAGTTCTTCGTTGTTTCCATTCCACAGGATAAGAATATCATCAGGCTAAATCTTTGAACCATTCCATAAATATATTAGCAATTATTGGAGCCAGAGAAGAGTCAATTGCTAGTCCATCGTCCTGGAGAAAAAAAACTTTCTTTTTCCTGAAATACTAGTTGAAAATACAATCTATTTCTAAATAAAGGCAATGAAAGATCATCCTCTTAGCTTTTGGATACATTCCTGTCATCCTGTAATTTAAAGTAACAGTTTGTTGGATGTTCTAATGATTCAACATTTTCTAGAAATCCAAAATAGGTCAGGTTCGTCTTAGAGCAACAATACCTCAACTGCAGCACTGGAAGTCCTGCTAAATCTATCTCCAGGGGAACGTAAGAATGATACAATACCGGCTCAAGCAAGGCAACAAGCCCATCATTGAATGGGAAAGGCCCACAAGCTGGACACTAGAGGGCAGCGAGGAGATCAAGTATCTCTTCGAAATGCCATCAGACGAAACAACCCCCTCCTCTGGATTTGATAGACACTTCCCAGTAGCAATTGTAGGCAGAGGAGAATGGGAGGGGGCCTCCTATAAAAGCAGACCAAGCATGTTATACCGACGGCTCTAAGACCAGTAAAAAGGTGGGAGCCAGGGTCCACGGACCAAGGGCAAATATCACCATAAACATGGGCAGTCAAGCCACAGTGTTCCAAGCAGAGGTCGCGGTAATTCAACACTGCGCCATGGAGATAGAGAAACTGAACATTAGAAAAAGGAGGGTAGTCATATACTCCGACCGTCAGGCCGCTTTAAAATCAATTAGTGCACAGGAGGTCAGATCTAGACGAGTTCCCTTAAGGAGGTCGGTTGTAACCATAAGCTCACCATTGCGTGGGTTCCGGGACATTAAGGTCATCAAGGCAACGAAGAAGCCGAAAATTTGCAAAACGGGGCGCAAGTAAGGTTACGTTGGGACCTGAGCCCTAGTGCGGGATAGGAGGAAGAGTCTTCAAAACAGCACTTAAAAGCTGGATATATAAAAAATCTCTAGATTGGTGGTTACAAATATCGGAGCAACTACAGGCAAACAGTTCATAAAACACGGCTCCCTAAATTCCAAGGCAGATCTACTTAAGACGAGTCGCAAGACGATAAGAATATTAGTATGTCAGCTAATGGGGCACTGTAGAATGAATAGCCACGTAGAAGAGATCGGCCTGACAGATAATAGCCGTTACAGGTTCTGTCAGGAGGAGGAGAAACTCCAAAACCCGTATGGTGTGAGTGTGAGGCTCTCTGCAGGGTCAGGTATGCAAGGCTGGGAGGGACCAAACCCGGACCTGCAAGGTAAATGGAGGAACCGGTACTACATTTGTGGAGTCTGATTAGGAAGATTAGACTGGATGAGATCCTCTCAGCATGTTTTGGAGTGCTACAATAAACCTGCATAGGTTGCAGTGGCAGCGTACCAACGCCAACTCTCTTCAATTCTATTCTAACATTACGTGAACGTGGGTTATTTCATCTTGAGGAACTAAGCAGACCTGTTAGTCACAAATTGAAAATGGATGTGGATGGATGGTTGATACACTTCTGCTTATCATCTTGGTTGCAAAAGAAATGCTTAGACCTTTCAGAAATCAATTTTAAACCTATAGCAGGAATTATTCAATAAACAGACAATTAATATCAACAACAAAAATTAAAAATTCAATGTTAAGAAATCGGGATCATGTCATTTAAATGTCACATATTTTCTTTTTTGAGTGTCTATCCGTTTCGGTTGTCGGGTACCAGCATATGGCTCTTCCGGCTGCTGGTGGTTCAGATGATATTCAAAAAAGTTTCTGACAGGAGATTCACCCCTTTGGATCCCTCTTCCCTATACTTGTCTCTGCAGGATGAGTTGTGCTAGACTCTATCGCTATTCGTCGCCCATTATATGGCGCAGGTGTTCGACTTCACACCAAATCTCACAAGCCTTGAGTTTTTTCATAGAATCCTCAGGCAGATTCCAGGATCCAACTCCATAGAACACTATTTTATCTCAAATGGGTGGGGTTTCATTAGTCATTTAAGCTCTTGCTCAGATAACCATATCTAAACAGTAAATACTCATGTGATGGGTTGCTGATTGATTATTATTAGTTGGTCAGTAGGCGATGGGTTTTACTGATGACCATATATTTAGTTTAGATTAGTTTGGTATTTTGAAGCATAGACTTTAGTGTAGAGCTTGTAGACCTTCGGGACTCTCTGTAAAGATAATGTTGAGATATTATTCACATCCCCCATAAGTGGGGGAGAGATACTTCTTCGTCAAAATCATCCAAAATCATATATTTGTGAAAGGCATCCGACTGCGTACGTCATGACTTGAAAACCAAAATGTAAAACATCTTTCAGCGAAAACTCCGATCAGGGGCTCATAGAATTACTTCTCTACTTCATTAATATATATTGGCAAAGATCCTCTGATACCGAATTAATATCATTTGTTGACGCTACTACAATCTAACCAAAACTAAATAAGAAAGTCTCAAAAACTAATTTCGAGGTTGATAGCTGGTTTGTTGTTAAATAACTCGTCAAAGGAACTATGTTCTTGACACGTTCATGTTATTCTGTAGCATGTAGGCGTGAGCCGGTAAACTTTCTCGGCAACATTTTGAGTTATTGGTTGACTTGGGAGAACTCCGTACTTTTACTATGTGGAACTAAGTTGTTTGACATTTAAAGAATAGTTGATAGGTCTAGGATTCATAACATTATAAATTAAACCCTTAATGGAGAGTCAAGGCTAAAGGATGGAGATAAAAATTTTCAATATTCAAGATAAATATCTTTTAATTTTGGAGAATTGGTGCCTTCCCAATGTTTCAGCTCGCTCCCTCACCTGCTCAAGTGAATATATAAATTTATTTTACAAACACCCTTTTACCATTGTAAAACTGAGTTTAATTTTAAAGCGCAAACGACAAGAAATGGAAATCTATATAAGTATAATAATCATATCGGTTGAAACCCCAATAAAGTGAGAATTCTCGCGATTTCCTTTTATGTATGTATGGAAATGCTCGAAAATGGGAGCGGCAGAGAAAATAAAATGGAAATATCCCGGCGGGTTTTATCCCTCGCGAATGTCAATTTGTCCGTTGTTTTCCGGCTTTAGCATACCGAACGCTCCCGGTTTTGAATTAATGCGAATTATTTCTAAGGTTTTGAGTCGATCCGCTCGGAGCGCGAGGCCTGACTGTGACGTCGCGACAGCTGAAACTTTTTCGCCCTAATATATATATAAAACTTAATGTTTTTATTCAACGCTAATGATATATTGTTTGCATTGCAAAGAACATATTTAGTAAACGTCAGAAATAAGATTCTCCTTAGGTATATACTATAGGACAAAAAGGTTGAAATGAAAGGACATTTAAATAGTTTTACTAAAAATAAAAATGGCAAAATGGCTCTAATTATGCAAATCTAACATAAGCTTAATAAAGATTTTCAAATATTATCTCTCTCTTGTCCTTTTACACTCGGGAGAGTCTGGTGACATCATGTCTCAATTGCTGGGATCGTAGTTCTCCATTCTTCTCTGTCTTGAGCTACAAGAGAAGCTTCCTGAGACCTTCCTCTTGGTCGTTTACCATTGATTTTTCCCTCCACAATAAGTTTTTCCAGCCCATTCGTTCTTCTTGAAATGTGTCCAAAATACCGTAGGTATGATTGGTTTATCCTGGTTGATAACCTTGTGGGATTTTTAGTTTCTTAAGAATTGACACGTTAGTACGGTGTTCTGTGTATGATGTTTGCAGCATTTTGCTGTTTATTTTAGTTGTAAATCGGAAGTCTGAATATTAGTATCGTGTCATAAACCAATATTTTAAAATCACAATGGTATTATCGGAAAGACAGCTTATCGAAATTTTGATTCTACTTGGATGTGAAGACAAAATAAGAAGTCAAGGTGAAGTGTGTGATTTATTAAATGCAAAATATCCCGAAAACCAAATCACACAAGGGGCAGTTAGTAAAATATTTCACAAATTTGAGGAACACGGTACAGTACGTGATTTGCTAAATCTGGTCCGTTGCTTTGGATGACGATAAAAAATTGGACACAGCATTAGAAATTGCTGAAAATCCTCATACTTCAACGGTTTCATTGGCTCGTAGTCAGGATATTCCTCGAACTACAATTCGAAGGTTTTTAGAAAAAGAGATATATCATCCGTATAAGGTATGCCTTGTTCAAGATCTATTGGAAGGCGATTACGATAGGCGTTTGGAATTTTGTGAGGAAATGATGAGACGGTGTAACGACAACAATAACTTTCCACTGGATATAATTTTTTCGGATGAGGCTACGTTCTATTTAAATGGAGTGGTTAATAAGCACAATTATCGCTTTTGGTCTCAGGAAAATCCACGCTGGATATCAGGAGCGCATATGCAGCGTCCTCAAAAAGTTAATGTATGGGCAGGTATTATCAACAGTAAAATTTTGGGTTAATTTTTTTGAAGAAAACCTTACGGCAGACCGCTACCTAGACTTCTTAACATTCGAACTAATACCTACGCTAGCTCAGATTCTTTTCTCATAGAATAGATCCAGATATACAGGATGAAAGAATTTGGTTCCAACAAGATGGCGCTCCTCCACATTTTGGTATTAATGTTCGCAGGTACTTAGATCAAATGTTTCCAAATGGTTGGATTGGGAGATGCGGTACAATTCAATTGCCATCAAGATTAACGCCCCCAGATTACTTTCTTTGTGGATATTTGAAAGAAAGAGTTTATCAGGATAGACCGGACAATATTGAAGATCTAAAGCACAAAATCACGGCGGAGATACGTTATATACCACCTGAAGTCATTCGTAATGCTGGCTTTTACTATCGCCTAGGAGAATGTCAGGCAGTAAATGGAGGACATTTTCAGCATTTGCGGCATTAAATCACCTGTGAATAGAATTTAATAAAGTTTAATTTTATGAAAACGTTTTAATTTATAAATTAAAAAAAACTGGTTATTGCAGCCCTAAAACTTGTTTATTTGGTATGGCTGGATTCTGTATTCCATTTTTCATGTGCTTTTCAACGAGCCCTCACAAGACATAGGTAGATTTCCATTTGAAAAAAAAAATAGTTGGGGTAACTGTGTGTTGAGGGGTTGGGAAAACTTTATAATTTATTCAACCAAAGAATGCGAAAAACTCAAAATCAGTTACCGTGTTTCAGCGTTTTTTGAAAACATTGCTTGCTCAAAAAATATGAATTCTATTCCAGATCTTTAGCCATTCCTGTATAAGTGTCTGTAAAATCCGCAAATAAATTGCTATAAGCAAACGTCTGGCATTATGATATTTCTTAAAGTTAAACTTCCAAGCTCGAGATTTCGGATGTAACTTAATTCTCTCTCTTTCTCATCATTTGCGAGTTCGGCAGTTCGAAACTCCAATTTCAGTCGATAATTTCGACAAATGACTGCAAAGTTTCTGACATATTGTTGTGGAATTGAAATTGCCTCGATTAGTGCCAGTTTGAATAATAAACTCGCTGCTGCCTGCTCGATGAATCAGTTTAATGCGAGTTATGTTTGTTAATATTATAGACTGAATAGGCTGGCGCAATGAACACAAAAAGATGAGAGAATGAGAGATTACTATTTGATTTTTTTATTAATATATCACTTACTAATTTTTTTTATTGAACATGCGCTCTTCAAGTATTCCCAATCCTCATTCAATTTGTCAACTCTTTTGACGAACCATCGCGTCGTTCTTTTATTCATTTATAATTGTAGAATCCATATCCATATATCCGGCATATTCTAACTTAGGTTTTGAGGTATTTTCTTCAACGTTCTTTCAGGTATCTTGTGTCTTAATTTATTCCAATCAATTGGTATCTTTTACTTTGCGGCTTTACCGTTTTGTTTTTCTATTATTCCCTAAGTATGTTAAGGTCAGATTTGGCTGAAAATTTTGTCGCACTGTCCGCGTAAAATGAATAAATTCATAAAAAAATTCTTTGAACATTTATCGCCTACATAAAAGGACAAAATCAAAACTTATTATCAAAATTATGAAAGAACCGCTTCAAATGATTTTTTCTACACACATGTTAAAAATGAAACTTTTAACACTAGCCTTAAAAATGTTACTATAAGGCACTAGTGCCTTAAAATACCTACTTTAAGGCACTAGTGTTAAAAGTAAAATGTCAATATTTAAAAAAAAACGTAAAAAAAAATTTTTCAACGAGCGTGTGAAAAGTGACATTTTTTACACCTATTTCGGTGTGAAAAATGTCACTTTAACGCACTAGTGTGAAAAGTGATTTACTTTTTGCACTGGTGTAAAAAATAATTTACTTTTCGCATTAGTGTGAAAAGTAATTCTGAAAAGTTTTACATATTTCGAAAAGTCTTTTTTGAGTAATTAAAAAATGCATATTAATGAATAAAAAAAATTTATATTCAGAAATAATTTTATTAAAACTTTACAAACAATAATATAACATGTTATGATATATAAGATATCATGGCTTAAAAAAGTTTACCACGCAATTTGTACAGTTAGTTAAATTAGTCTCCTCCGACGGAAATTGTTGGTAGGACACTGAACTTCCGATCGAAGTATTCATAGTCAAAACATCTTCATTAGGCGGTGTACAGGTAACCTCTTTTTCTCCTAGTATCTTCAAGGCTGTTTTTCGTTTATTCTCCACGGAGTTTTCCACATATCCCTCGGCTACAGTGGCCGACTTCCAACCCCCATGACGTTTGAGAGTCAAAATATCTGCTCCTGAGTCTGCTAAGAGCGAAGCAGATGATCGCCGAAAGCAATGTCCTGTATAGCTAGACGGGTCAGGCAATCCAAGGAAAGTAGCTATGTTTTTCGGCATAGCTCCAAAAGTATTTATGCCTATGGGCAGTTTTTTGGACACGCCTTCTCTATATTGGAAAAAGAAAGATTTTTGGTAATGCCTACAGGACGCAGACGCTCATACTTTCGAACAATCTTCACTAAATTAATTTCTTCAATTGAACCACCACTAATAACAAATTCTAGACAGGTTTTCGTTTCAGTATCAGGTATTTTAATTAAGTAAATGTCACCTTTGTCTGTGATGTCTTCAATAGTCATCCGACACAGCTCGTCTCTCCTACACCCTCCTGCGATTCCAATGATTAGTGTGACTTTCATGAGCAAAAAATCGTCATAGTTGGCCCTTGCTAAAAATTTTTTGACATTTTCTTTGGAAAGAACTTTAGATTTCTTCGCCTTATAACCTTCCGATTTTCTTATCAAAAAAGATATTAAATTATTGTACCTGCTTATATCAATGTTTTCCTCTTTCGATAGTATTGTCCTTAACATGGAATAATGACTCCAAAGGGATGAAGACTTTTGTTGTGTAGACTTGCGAGGAAATGCGGTTTTGATACTTCTTCTTCAGGTGCCTTGTCCGTCACGAACGTTGGCAATCATAAGCGTTATCTGGACCTTGTCTACAGCTCGACGAAATAATGTGGAGGTACTCACTCCATACCATTGCCTTAAATTTCTTAGCCAGGATACCCTTCTTCTACCCGGGCTTCCTTCTCTTCTATAATAAGTTTCAAAAGTCGATACTTATCATTCCTTAAGATGTGACGAAAGTACTCCAGTTTGCGCTTTTTTTAGTGTGAAAAGGACCTCGAGCTGTTTATCGAGGCGCTGAAGTACCTCGGTGCTGCGTACTCTCTTCACCCAGGAAATTTTCAGGATCCTTCTGTACGTCCCCTCTCAAAGGACTCCAACTTTTTGCACATCGCATCTGTCAAGGTACAAGCTTCCATTCCATTATTCCATAGAACAGTATGCAGAACACGTAATAGCAAAGCAATCGGATTCGTAGAGGCAAGCTTAAATCTCTGCTACAAAGTACATTGCGCATCCTCAGGGATGCAGCACGAGCGTGTTCCACTCTTGCACGAATCTCATCCACTTCTCGTTTAACTGGCACTCAAGGTATCTAAATGTTTTCAGTCTGTTCAATCCGTTGACCATTGATTTCCAGCAGTCAGTCCACGTTGTTTGTCTTGCTAACTGCCAGCCATTTTGTCTTTTTCACGCTTAGGCTTAGGCTGGCCTCCGAGCTTGAAGCCGTCACGCGGTTAACCAGTTCCTGCAGTCCTTCCAGGGAGTCGGCTACAAGAACAGTGTCATCCGCATACCTCAGATTGTTTATCTTAATCACATTGAGAGTGATCCCCTCATCGCACTCGTATAATGCTTCTTGAGACTGACACGGGTTTTGATAAACGCAAAAAAATAGCTGATAAAACACGCTTTGCTGATCGCATTGGTAGGCTAAACTCGGTGTAATGGAAATAGCATAGCACTTATGGGATACTTTATATTATAATAAAGCAGAGAGAATATTGGCCGAGTGTCAAGAACGCCGTTTACTTTTCGGCAGCAGAGAGAATATTGGCTGAGTGCCAAGAACGCCGTTTGCTTTTCGACTCTTGAGAGAGTGATTGTGATTATTGTGGACGAGTGTTTACTAACATGGCCGAATGCCGAGTGCCCCGGGGAGCGAATGACTGCTTGAGAGCCTGTGAAGTAGCCCTCCATGGCCGAGTACCATGGGGAGCGAATGGCTGCTTGAGAACCTGTAAAGAAGCCCTCCATGGCCGAGTGACACGGGGAGGGAATAGCTGCTTGAGAGCCTGTGAAGAAGCCATCCATGGACGAGTGCCACGGAGAGCGCCCACTCACACGACTTGCTTGGAAGAGAACCCAGGAACAAGTGTCCCATGGCCGACTGCCACGGGAGCGAATATTATATCGACTTAAATGGTTGAAGGTCGGGCAAGAAGTTCTAAATGGCCCAGTGCCACGGAGGGCGAACTATGGCGACTTGCTTGCACGAGGGCCTGGCAAGAAGTGAATTCTAGAACGGGAAGAGGCGTTGTCTTCCTCATCCTTTGGCGCGTGAACTTCCCCCCCCCCCCCCCCCCCACTGACATATAACTTCCGTAAATGGCAAATAACGTAAATATAGAGAAGTTGTACAAAAACTTAACATCACCGGTGTCTAAATTAAAATTATGAATTTTAACACAAACTTGGTCGAAATCTGCTGTCCAGTTTTTATAAAATTCGATTATTACAGATCGGAAATTTAGGGCGCCCTCAAATTATAGATAGGAATTTTAGGTTGGGTGAGGTGGCTATCCTCTAGGAAGCACCGTGATTGGTCGGATACATTTCGAGGCCGTTCTGCTTTTAGCTATCTAGACTAATTGATGAAGTGGATAAAAGTTGGAACAAGGGATGGCGCTAAGAGTGTCGTCGAGAGTTTTTAAACGGCATTCTTGGAATGTGATAGATACACAGTGGCGTGGAATATTGATATAATACGAAATACATCGCTAGATTTGAAAACATGTTCAAATGGTTTTTGAACATACGGAACTCGATTTCCATCCTCCAAGTCTCTTGAGCGTTGTCATATCGACTCCAGAATCTGCCAAGAATGTCACTGAACATCTCCGTAAACAATGCCCTGTGTATTCATTTGCTGGAAGTCCCAAATACTCGGCATTTTTTTTTGGTATGGCGCCAATAGTGTTAATGCCGACTGGAAGCGTAAAACATTTAAAATTCTTATAGGTAAGGAAAAATCCTCGGAAACATCTTTGATGAGCTGTATGTGCAGGTGGTAATTAAGCGTACTTTCGAAAAATATTCATCAAATTTATTCCTTCTATAAAGCCTTCAATAATCATAAAACACTTTGAAGTATTTGTTTTCGTGTTGGGGAGTGCTTATTTTAATGAAAGATGTTGACATTTCGATATTTTCTACCTTTAAATATGTAATTTCTTCCCTGCCACAGGCCCCACAAAGGGCAGTTTCAGACACCAACATTTACGAAAAGATAAGGTACAACTAAAGACTGAAACTGTTAAAATGACCCGGTCAGAAAAATCCCATTAACAGGTAAAAATCACAATTGTTTCCAACCGGCGTCTAAAAATGACTACTTGACTCGGTTCATCGTAAAAGAGTCCCAAGCGACCGAAAACCGAAGAGCAGCAAGCCGCACGAAGATTCCCACCTCAGAAAAAACTCGCTCAACCAGTGAATATCCGTCACGACTAATCACATGTTCCTCTCAATAATTCATCTAAGGGAATTAAATGAAGAAAATCTGTGATTTCGATGTATAGGCATCCACCAAAAAAAACTACCCAGAGTAGCCAAAAGCGCATTGTCATTAAGCCACTTATTCATAGACAATTAAAATAGATGCGTGCGATGCTCAACCCCATGAGCCAATCCCAAAACAGTCTGCTACGGAGCCGGAAACAAAGCCTTCTACTATTGAATTAATCTTCACGCGCTAAACCCAATTTGTCGAAAATCAAATCGTTTCGCAGGGGATTTTATTAAAATTTCTCGATCGAGAGGACGACGAAGCCAGGTCCGCCGGCATATCTACGAGGGTTTTCCCGTTATTACCTATACGAATGCGTTCGGGACCATGTGAAGGGTGACACATTCTAGGGTGATTTACGCATCGCTATACGCCGGACAAAACGGCCTGTAACAATAGCTCTGCTCAATTTTATTTAAATTTCTTATTTAATTACAAAACTAAATTCAATTTAAAGCATATCTGAAAGTATTTTATTGTACAATGTGTTCCAAGACAATATTAAAATTAATATTGAATTGAATTTGTGTATAAATAAACAAATTATTCAATTTTTAAGTTAATAAATTATCAAGCAAAGTTGTATTAGAAATAACTATTTTCTTAATCATTATGGGGTTAACATTTTATTAAATTAGTGTTGTACATGTTAGTAAACAATATATCCATTTTTACGTTATTAATATGCAAATTAATAATTGAATTAGGTTGTTTTTTAATTTAATAGTTAAATACGAAAGATATATAAATAGATCTGCCCAATTTTATTAAAATTTATCTAATTTTAAAATAATTATTCCCATTAGAAATGACTAAGCTTAATTAGGATTATCATTTTATTAAAATTTCTAATTTAATTACAAACCAAATTCAATTTTGATATTATCCTTCTAACTACTTTAATATTTTAAAGAGCAGTTACAGTTCAAAATTTGTAAATATAGGTTGCATTAAATGCGCAATTTTATTAAAATTTTTAATATGGTTACAAAAATCAAAATTCAGTTTTGATGTTATTCTGCAGCTACTATAATTTTTTAAATAGCTGTTGTAGAGAATTCATGGTTATATCTCTTATGTCTGTATTTTTAAGGTAGACAAGGAAAGGAAATGTATTAAGATTCTACAGGGAGGCAAAATTTTATTTCACCATGTGAGCGAATTCTCCTGGAAGAGGAAGGGATTTTACCTCCTGGGAGCGGACTCGCTCTCATAAATACACTACTTTCATTTAATAGGCTGTGTTATAATTTTTCCACATAATTTAGAGCTTCCTTAAGTTAACATTCCACTTCAAAAGTTTATTTTATGGTAGTGGCACACACACTAAAGGAAGATTGACACGGTTATTGAACAGCTGCAGGTTGTAATTAGGGAGAAACAGATGTCCTGGGACTGAGTTCCACAGTGATGCAGTGCGCCAGACAAAGGAGTTCTTGTAAAGCGATGTTTTAGGTGTTTCCAGTTGTACGACCAACTCGTGCCCTCTTGCCGTCTGTCGTCACTGTCTGACAGGCGTTGCCAGGGGCGGGATGAGGCGGGCCAAATGCTGGGAACATCTGCCGTGAAAGTATCTGTAAGACAGGGACATCTCGGCCACATGTCTCCGGTGTTCCAGACTATCCAGATTCCGGGTCGCCAACAAGACGCACAGCTCTTCTGAATGGAATTCAGCAGCTTTAGGGTGTGCTTTGGTGCGGCACCCCAGATGTGTGAGCAATATTCTAAGCACGGTCTTATTTGCGCTTTGTAGAGTAAGAACAACTGCTGTGGTGTCTACAGTTTTTTTGTTGCGAAATAGCGTACTAAGCTCCTGGGCGGTTGATTTTGCGATGTTAGCAACGTGGTCAGGACATATTGCTGTTGACCAAACATCCAGCAGTCCGATTGACGAGGATGAAGGAATGGTAGATCCTGCCATAATGATGTTAGGACCCGCCGTATTGGCCCTCTTGGTAAACGTCGCTGCTTGGGTCTTTGCTGCATTGAACAGGACCAAATTTCTGTCGCACCAAGTTTGAACTTTCTCCAGATCTTGATTAATTGCTGTAATCTGCTTCTGTCTGCGGTGATAAGTCTCAGTCGCTGGTAAAGGTTTTTCTGATTGCCCTATTCCATATATGAGTGACATAAGCCAATATATCCCCTGTCGATCTCTATTTGCGAAAGCCGTATTGATTATCGCTGATTATTCTGTTGTTCTCGAGGTACTTGAGTAGTTGTTGATTGACTACACGTTCCATGTGTCTGGTACACACTAACAACAAGAACAAATTTTACCAGTCTTTATCGTCTGCTTCTCTAATAAATCGTTTCATATCTTCCTTTGCAAATATTCGGGACTTTTCAGCCTTATATCCCGTTGATTTCCTTTTTAAAAATGCGCTCACATTCGTATATTTACTAATATCGCTATTTTTATTCAAATAAAGCGTAGTTTGAAGCATTGAATAAGTACTCCATAAAGTTGACGACTTATTAGCATCGGACAATCGAAAGAAATAGGCCAAAACTACCTTTTCGGATACATTTTTTACTTTATTCTCGTCGCACCAAATTTGACAATTGCGAAACGTTCTCATACATTTTTCTTGATTTTTGTGGCACGAGGGTGATCATTGCTGCACTCGCTGCATTTTCGATATCGGAATCTTCCAAATCGCTCGTTGTTCACTTTGTATACTATTTTCTACTACATGTTAGTACGTTTTTCCGGAAAATTATTTTCGAATCACGTGCACACTTTCCATACATTATTACCGATTTTATTTATGTAAAATACAGCGTCAGTAGAAAAAATCTTGTATATATAACACGTACGGAACTGTGTCTTTTAGACACTCGACATGTTGTTGTAATTTTCACGTCGCGTGTCTAAAAGACACCCGTTTCGTAAAAGAACCAACTTTTGTACTAATATTTTGTACATCTGATAGTAATTTATGCAATCTATCTATCTATCTATCAATAAGTTAACGTTGCCTCTATAAGATCAATGTGTCTTATTTTTGTATTCCATTAAAACTCAGCACACATGTTACTCCTAAAACCCATTAGTCTTAGATTAGTTTAATAGATTTAAATAATGTAAATAAAAACTCACGAATAAATCGTATATTATGGGAAATAATAAATTTATTGTAATCACTAAATCCCAAAATTCCCATCCTACACCCCATTTAGGCTACGCCCGAAACTGCATTTTTTATTATGTACGCCCATCACACCTAAAAAAAACAACTCTGACAGCTCTCGTTCTGTACGATCCAGCTTATTTTTTATTATCCAGAACGCGGACGCTCAAAAGCGCAATCCCTTTAACAATAAAAATACATGGTTAGGCCATAAAAATAACACGCCCATTTAACAGTATCGAATACAGGGGATTTCTTAAGCCTTACAGTAAATACATCGTAGGGATTAGCCTTAAAAAAGCCCTTTGTTTGCCCTTCTGTGCTTGGTGGTTTGTAACTCATTGTTAATAGATAGATACATAATAGGATGTTTTCATAAGGTGTTATAAACAGGGAGGTAGTTTCTCCTGTTGGTGGGCTTATTATTTTGCCAGCGGACCTTAATACTTTCAAATAACAACGAACTTTTGTTTGCGTTTTTTTGTTTGATATAAATTTTGTTGAAAATAATTTCTGTATAACTTGGACGATATTGTTTTTATCAAGGAACGACTATAATAATGCTATAAATTAATTATGGAATTGTACCAATTTTACCACATTACCAATATTAAAATGCAGTAGCGTTCCATGCATGCCTCAGTGTATATCAATCCGGCAATCAAAGCTTTATTGACTGTTGCTTGAAAAGGTCCAGTAGTTGACACTGAGAACCATATTCTTCTACAGAACCTTGGGGACCCCTCGAATTAGGAGGCCTTTACGCTTAGGGGGTCCGAAAATAAAAGAACAAAAGTATCGAAGACAATTCTTATTAATATAAAAATAGTCTGTCTTGGCCTTAATCTTAAGTGGGCCTCTACCTCTAAATGAAAATGGTATAGAGGATAGAAAGACATTTTTTGTTTTGATAACTATATCCTGAAGACGTTTCTACAGGCTTTATTGTACAAATTCTATTATTACTAACGATATTTTAAAAATGTAGAGGCATTTTGGACATTTCTTACTTAAAAGTCATACATTTCCTTCCAATTTTCCTGACGTAATTACTGCGATAATACTTTGTACCACTTCCTGTGTCTGAGCACCTGTACAATGGAAAATCGAAATTGCAGACATTCATCATAATGTTTGAAAAAAAAAATAGTTTGATTATCGATAGAAATATTGTTATTAATAAAACTATAGCAGAATTTCGTAATTTTTTATACGAGAAGGCTGTTTCACGCATTTAAATTTGCATTATTTTGTCAAAATATTGGATAAGAGCAATGCCATGTAATTCAAGTTCGTAAAAATACCGAAATATGGGAAAATCAACTAAAATAAAATTTAATGTTCTGGTTTCTGAGAGCTCCCAATGATCATACACAAATTTGGGACACCCTGATGCTAATCAAAATTGAGCTTTGTATACTTTTTATACTACATAAATTATATAATTTTATAAAAAAAAATTAAGGTAGGATTTTTCAAATTTTGTTCAGTTTATTTAAAGAAGGTTATCCAGTGGTTGCCATAGTAACGATCTATTATGAGAATCCTCAATATAAAGGGCTCAAAAATTGAATGGTTCGTGGGTAGGAATTTTTGAACGGCTGATGTCGAAACTATTTAATCCAAAAAACAGATCGTATAAAAGCAGAATTCGATGTTAGGTGTGCTCCTTCATACAGACTATCTCAGAGCGATTCGACTGTTTTTTAAGAGGATATAGAAACAAATAATGATGTCAATTTTTGAAAAAGGTACAGTTCTGTTCATAAAAAAGTGGGACAGCGATTTTACACTAGTGTAAATCAGACTTTCAAAAAATGTCACTTTCAAAATTCAGGATGACTTTAAAATTTGCGTCAGTTTTAAATTAATTTTTAAAACATAGTTTGAAGGAATTATTGCGAAGCTTTTAAATTAAATACAAAATGCCTCAGTTAAGCTACGTTGAAAGGGCTAAAATAATTGTTTATCTAGAAGATGGTGTGCCAGTTAGAGAAGTTGCCCGTTTAATGATTAAAAATAAAAACATTGTACAAAAAATAAAGAATAGATGGGAGGCTTTTGAAACCGTCGACAAGAAAAAGCCACCCGGAAGACCTAGAATCATAACTCAGGAAGAAGATGCAGCGTTGGTCGAGTACTTGCGGGATCACCCCTTTGAAGTAGCGCGAAATGCAATAGGGCAAACACATTTTTCTGGTTCAAGACCAACTGCATGTCGAAGAATAAAAGAATCGCCTCTAGGAAATTATGTCTCTGCTAAAAAAAATATTTTAAAAGAGATAAACAGGCAAGACTTCTCTTCGCATTAAACAATACATTGCGTGAAAATTGGGATAAAGTCGTATTTTCTGATGAAAAAGGTTTTCAGTCGACATTTAACGGTCACGTAGGGTTTACAAACCCCGTGGAACTAGGTTTGAAGAATCCTATGTTAATAATTCCGATCGATCAGGGTGATTTTCAGTCAATATATGGTCTTGGATCAGCTACCAAGGACTTGGGGTGTGTTGGATTATGGAGGAAAGATTCAATGCGGGGAATATATTAGAAAATATTATGCTACCCATCAGTGTTTTAGAACATTTTCCGAACCATGATTTTATATTTCAACATGATAACTGTGCCGTGCAACGCTGCAATAGTCAGAGAATGGTTCCAACAGAATAATATAGAGAACCTATTATGGCCCGCGAAAAGCCCCGATTTTAATATAATAGAAAACATATGGGGTTTAATGACTAAAAGAATATATGATTCACAATTTAGACCGCAAAATAGAGATACACTTGGTGCTAAAATAGTAGAAACCTGGGAGGAACTAACCGAAACAAACCCAAACTTAATTATAAACTTGTATTTCTCAATACCTACCCGGCTAAATGATGCTATAGGGAAAAATGGTGCAATGACAAAGTACTAATTAGAAAGTATTTGTTATAAATTATTATTTGGATTTAAAATATTTTGTTGTTTACTGTTAAGGTTTTTTTAAATACACTGTTCATTTATTGATAATTATATAAATAACAATTTTCTGAGATTGTAAAACCGACTTTTTTTTAAATTTGTGGCGGAAATCTGCTAAATGCCAAATCTGTACCACTTTATTTTGAAATTTGGAACATCACAGGCAGGTTTACAATGTACAAACGCTGTCCCACTTTTTTATGAACAGAACTGTACATATAGGTCGTACGTTTCAAACTTTATTCAGTTTATTTAAATAAAGCTCTAAAGTGATTGCTATAGTAACACTCTATTGTGAGAACGGAAATACAAAGGGCTCAAAAATTGAATGGTTTACGTTCAGAATCTTCCACAGCCGAGTCTGAATAATATAATTAAAAAAACAGATCGTATATAGTAATGCAACATTTGAACCTTTTTATACAGCGTGATTTGACCAAACAATACTTTGAAAATGGTATAGAAGATAGAAAAATATTTTTTTTAAGGAAAAAATGAAGACGTTTCTACATGTTTTATTGTACAAATTCTATTATTATTTACGATATTAAAAAATGTTGAGGCGGTTTGGACATTTCTTACTAAAAAATGATACATTTTCTTCCAATTTCCTGACGTAATTACTGCGATAATACTTTCTACCTCTTCATATGACTGAGCATCTTTAGAAGGCTCATTTTCGCGTCTGAAATTATTTAAAAATCAAATTCGAAGCTCCATGGGGAAGAAAGGTTAAGCACTCACTGTTGGCCATCGAAACAGAAGAAGCAGATTCTATGGGCATCCTTGTAATTGCTTTTGCAGGGCCAAGAGCGAGAAGAGAAACCTTTCTTTAAGTTCCCATTTTTCCCAATAAGCTTTGAAATTTGTTTAAGCTTTTGATTCAGATTTTTGTAATTTTTTTCTATAGGTACCATCTTGTATTATATCTACTTCTCTCAAGTTTCTTATAACTTCCTGAAATTTCACGAAAAGTTTTAATTTTTTTTCCGAAATTAAAGAAGTTATTTAACTTTGTTATATAATTTATTGAATTTAAAAACAAATTTTAGCTGACATAGTAGCTGAGTCTTAATTTTTATTTGCAAATAGGTATATCAAGCCCAACTTAAATTGGGAGAAAACACAAACAGCACACAAAAAGGCACTGGTAACCTAATATTTTAAAAAGCCATTTTTTTATTCGAAAAAAGTCCGAAAAAGCTGTTCAGATGGAAATGGAGTTTCGGTTTAGCCTGGAACTGGTCTGCATTTCAACTCATTCACTCGAAAACGAAAAAGATACAGATTGTTAGGTAAAACAGTGGAAAAATTGGTTGCAATTAGATGCAACCTTTACCTGCTAGATGAGATCATCGGCACAAAAATGTTCCAGGAAGGGTGCCTGTATTACCGACAAATAAGAGCCACTCCCTTAAACATCAACTGCTGATCAATTAATTTGCCAGTATGCTCCAAATACAAATAGTGCTAATGAAGATTCTTCTGATTTTAAAGAAGATGATCCTAGTTTTGGTAATACTAATGACGAAATTTCATCTTCAGAATCTGACTGAGGAATTTTTTTTTATAATTTTTGTGTTTTGTATTTTATTTTTTATATAATATGAAAGTTATTATGTTTTGAAATAATTATGACAGGTGTAAAGAAGAAGCTGAAAAATTTGCCCATGGAATATTAATGGACATTTTAAAAAGAAACTTCAAATTTCTAAAATATAGTAAAAGTATTTCAGTTTTTAAATCCAAATACTTTTGAAAATTACTAACTTCAAAAACTAAATCCTGAAGACGTTTCTACAGGTTTTATTGTACAAATTCTATTATTACTTACGATATTAAAAAATGTTGAGGCATTTTGGATATTTCTTACTTAAAAGTGATACATTTTCTTCCAATTTTCCTGACGTAATTACTGCCATAATACTTTGTACCACTTCCTATGTCTGAGCACCTGTACAATGGAAAATCGGAAATGCAGACATTCAGCATAATGTTTGAAAAAAAAAATTGTTTGATTATCGGTAGAAATATTGTTATTAATAAAGCTATAGCAGAATTTCGTAATTTTTTATATAAAAAGACCGTTTCACGCATTTAAATGTACATATCTACATATTTTTTTTTAAAATATTGGAAAATAGTCCTTCAAATTTCCCATAATAGCAAAGCTATGTAATTGAAGTTCGTAAAAATGCCGAAGTAGGGCAAAATCAACTAAAATGAAATTTAATGTTGTCGTTTCTGAGCTCCCAATGATCATACACAAATTCGGGACACCCTGATGCTAATCAAAATTGAGCCTTGTATTACAATTACACTACATAAATTATGTAATTTTATAAAAACAAAATTAAGGTAGGATTTTTCAAATTTTGTTCAGTTTATTTAAAGAAGGTTGTCCAGTGGTTGCCATAGTAACGATCTATTGTGAGAATCCTCAATATAAAGGGCTCAAAAATTGTATGGTTCATGGTAGGAATTTTTGAACGGCTGATTTCGAAACTATTTAATCCACAAAACAGATCGTAAAAACGCAAAATTCGATGTTAGGTGTGCTCCTTCATATAGAGCGATTCGACTGTTTTTTAAGAGAATAAAGAAAATAGTAATGATGCCAATTTTTGAAAAAGGAACATATAGATCGTACTTTTCAAACTTTATTCAGTTTATTTAAAGCTCTAAAGTGGTTGCTATAGTAACACTCTATTGTGAGAACGGAAATACAAAGGGCTCAAAAATTGAATGGTTTACAGACAGAATCTTCCAACAGCCGAGTCTGAAAAATTTAATTCAAAAAGCAGATCGTAGAAATGCAACATTTGATCCTTTTTATACAGCGTAATTTAACCAAACATTACTTTGAAAATTATATAGAAGATAAAACTATATCCTGAATGCGTTTCTACAGGTTTTACTGTACAAATTCAAAATGTAAAGTAGTTTTTGACATTTCTTACTTAAAGTGATACTTTTTCTTCCAATTTTCCTGACCTAATTACTGCGATAATATACTGTTTCTGACTCTTCCCGCTACTGTCGCATCTGCAGAAGGCTCATTTTCGCGTCTAAAATTAATAAAAAATCAAATTTGAAGCCCTATGGTGCAAGAAAAGTTAAGCCCCGTCGCACTGATGTCCGTCGAAGCAGATTTTATGGGCATATAATAATATAATCTTGTAATTGCTGTTGCAGGGTCAAAGGCAAGAAGAAAATAAGTTGCCAATAAGCTTTTGTATTTTTATTCTTGAGTATTAAAAAACGATATTTTTTCTGTTGGAGATTTGTTTAGTTGAATATTAGAGTTTAATATTTATGTATTATTAAAAAGATATCATTTGTACTTACTTCTGTCAAGGTTGTTTACATTTCCTGATTTGCGTGATTTTCTGTTCAATCTGTTTTTTTTTCAAAATAATCTCTTTTTTAATCCAAGAGATTTTTTGATATTTTTTTTTTGTTTTTCTTTAACATAATAATGTTTATTTAGTTATATAAAGATATTAATTATTTAGTTATAGAAAAGTTATTCTTTGTTTATTAAATGATTTAATTGCTACAACAAAGTGCAATTTTTCTTTACTATACCGGTAGGGTTTTTACTGAGCTGTTAAAACACTAGTGTTACCTACAAGCTTCCACTGGCGGTAAGTAGTGTCTAAAATTATTTTGGTGATAATGGTAAATAAACTTACCTGAATAATATCCGCTTTTTTTCATAGCATTTTATTACCATTAGTCAGTTTATGGAAATTCAATTTTATAATTGAGATAAGAATCAGTAAACTGTACACAAAATACTGATCTTAAGATATTTAATTATTTTTATGACAGTGAGGTGAGGATATTTATCCACTGATGGACATTTTTCATCATTGTCAAACTTAATTTTAGATGAAAATCTACTTACCACTACATCTATTTCTCTGTCCCTCCCTCTTTTCGTCCCCCAATATTGCACTAACACTAAATTTTAACACCGGCTTGCTGTCTTTGATCAAAGTCTCACTATCAAGTCTGCACTGCAAATAGTTACAGTCTAACCTTCCGCAATTCGAGCATATTCTATTTCGAATACAGTTAAACCTACTCAGAAAATCGTTATGGGTTCGTTCGTTGGGCGATAGTCTCTCCTCGGTATGATCACTCAGATCATCCTCTTGCTTCGTGGAGCTAGGGCTGTAACTATTCCTTTTATAATCGGAGTCTGTTAGGTCTTCCGCACGTTTGGAATCACATTCTAAGTCAATTTCGGGGGATATTTTGCCGTTGGCCAAGAGGTTGTCCATGGAGAACGGGTTCTGATTGTTGTTCAGGCTTTTGAGCATCTTTGTCCGATGGGTGACGTATTGAAAGGTGTTCTGGAACATCTGGAAAAGGTCTTAGTTGCAATATATACAGAGCTTAATTATTAATTACAGAAAATAAAGATATATATACAGTATTCATATTTATTGTGAATACTAGTTGGCAATTAATTTTTTTTTATCAGATTGGCTGGTTGGTAGCATGTATTTGCAAGCTGTCATATTACAACAAAATATTTTATGGTAACTGGCCAATCATATTTGTTCCCACCATATCAAATCGTATCTGAATTTCTGAAGGCAGGTTGGTAGCTTGTGTTTACAAGTTGTTCTCTTTCAATAGACTTTATTGAGCAGTTGACCGATCACATTTGCTTAATTCTGTAATTAATTTATGAAAAAGATGATAAATATACAGATTAACATTTCTTTCGCATACTAGCTGGCAAGGGAAGATACCAAAATACTGGGATGATATTCTATTCAAGATTTCTGACAAGTAATAGAGGGTGTTCAAGATTCGTGAGCAATCGCTCGGATTTATGTAGATGAAGTGAACATAATATCATAAGTTCCTATAAATGTTTTCATGCAGGCCCCCCTACGGAGATATGGGCCCCTAAATAACGCCGCTGGGAATATGATTTTCTTAAATAACTTCTAAAGTACCTGGCGTAATTTAATATTTTTTTGATGTGATAGATACTAGTAAGGACTGTTTAAAACGATACTAAGGAGGACCTGTAGGAAAAAAAATTATATGAACTTATGATGTTTTTTTCATTTCATCTGTATGCATCCGTATGGCTTCTGGGACCCTGTATATCGCATGCAAGACTTTGTTTTCAAAAATATATTTAAAATAGCGAGAATCGTTTCTAACCAAAAGTTAGTATTTATGTACCTGCGCTCAAAACATAACAGGAGAGCCTCTATTGTAAAACCAATACTTATGCTCGCATGAAAGCGAAAGCACACCCAAAAAATACTTGAAAATTGCACGAATGTTTGTGTTTAAATTGACTGACACCTTGTCAGCAAGATATAAAATAATTGAAAACTATGATTTGCCTAAATAATTAATTGTTTAATAATTAATTAATTACTGAAGAATACCGTACCATGTGGCAATAAATTCCGTCAAATAAATCTAATAGCATTTCAATGTTGATGCCATGAGCTTATTCTATTCGTAGGGAATATTGAAATTATTACATGTCATGTCAGATTTAATTTTGATAATTCTAAACAATAGGGAGTCCATAATTGAAGTTCAAAAATAATAATTGACATATCGATTACATGATTTCAGTATATTTTCGAATTCAGGGCCGGATTAAGAGAGTCGTAGGCTTATATATTTTTTAAACTATACCACTATGCATATAAAATTGGTTGGTTAACGGTAATTATTTGAAAAAGGTGCTGGAAAATAAATTTTAATAAGTTATGATCAGTTTATAGGATATACAATTTGCTATAGTTTGAAAACGAATTGGCCGATTTTTATATGCTTTGCAGATCTTGAAAAGCCGCAAACAAGAATATTTGAATATTATACAAGACTGAGAAGAAAATAGTCCAAAGTCCAATAGGACAAGCTGTTGCATTTGCGTCAGTATTTGTTTAATATATTAAATAATAGGCGCGATTTAAAGTCAAAGTTAATAAATATATCAGTTTTTTAATTGAAGCCTTCTGACAAAAATATAGGTTTTCGCCCGCATCATTTTAAAATTGCTGTAGTTTGTAAACGAATTGAGGGATCTTATCGAACACTACAGATGCTGAAAAATCGTTCCATTCAGGCTTCATTTTTGGAATCCCTTTTGGCCCTAACAAGGATATTTGTATACTATGAAGAGGGAAGAAGAAAGCAGGAAAGAAATTGAAGCAGACCACTCCATTTTCGCAATGTTATTTTCTCTCAAAATTCTCAATTGAAGAAGACCACTCAATTCTCACTCTATGTGGACAACCCTTCAAAATTTATTTTGACAATCTGAACAAAATGCTAGAGTGGCTGCCTGACAACGAAATGTCATCGTCACTAGATCTTAAAAGACACGGCTTCCAAAGCCGGCAAAATGTATTATCAACATTTCCAACACAATTTTGGATTCACTGCAATACTTTCTTTTCTACCCTGTATAATGGAAAATCGAAAATGCAGTAATTCAGCATAATGTTTGAAAAAAAGTTTGATTATCGATAGAAATATTGTTATTAATAAAACTATAGCAGAATTTTGTTCTGGTTTCTGAGCTCCCAATGATCATAGATAATTTGGAACACACTGTTGCTAATCAAAATAATTGAGCTTTGTATTATACTACAAAAATTATATCATTTTATAAAAAAAAATGTTAAGGTAAGGTTTTTCAAATTTTGTCCCGTTTATTTAAAGAAGGTTATCTAGTGGTTGCCATAGTAACGATGTATTATGAGAATCCTCAATATAAAGGGCTCAAAAATTGAATGGTTCATGCTCGGAATTTTTGAGCGGCTGATGTCGAAATTATTTCATCCTAAAAACATATCGTAAAAAAAGCAAAATTCGATATAAGGTGTCCTCCTTTATACAGAGTGTCTCAGAGAGATTCGACTAAATAATACCTGGGAAACTGTATAAAAGATAGAAATAGGTATACTTGTTTTAATTAAAGGAAAGTGCATTCAACCAAAATGTAATCAGAGGTTAGCTTTATATGGTACTGTTTAAAAATCGACATTTCATATACTTTAAGATGGTATATGAGTAATGATGCAAATTTATGAAAAAGTACATTTAGGTCGTAAAAAAAATGTTAAGGTAAGACTTTTCAAATTTTGTTCTGTTTATTTAAAGGAGGTTATCTAGTGGTTGCCATAGTAACGATCTATTATGAGAATCCTCAATATAAATGGCTCAAAAGTTGAATGGTTCATGCTCGGAATTTTTGAACGGCTCATGTCGAAACTAGTTAATTCAAATAATACATCGTAATACAGCAAAATTCGATATTAGGCGTGTTCCTTTATACAGAGTGTCTCCGATTCGACCAAATAATACCTCGGAAATTGTATAAAAGATAGAAATATGTTTGTTTTCAGGAAAGTTCATTCAACCAAAATATAATCAGACCCTAGCTTTATATGGCACTGTTCGAAAATTTACATTTTACATACTTTAAGAGGATATAGAACGAGTAATGATGCCAATTTATGAAAAAGTACATTTAAGTTGTACGCTTCAAACTTTGTTCAGTTTATTTTAATATAGTTCTAAGGCGGTTGCTATAGTAACGTTCTATTGTGAGAAAGATAATATAAAGTGCTCAAAAATTGAATGGTTTACATTTAGGATCTTCAACAGCCGATGTCTGAACTATTTTGTAACAAGCAAATTTTGTAAGTGCGACGCGCAACGTTCAAATAGGTGAGGACGTGATAACCCCGGCGTATAAGGCAGGGTCTACCTATGCCTTACTGACGAGTACAATAAGTAGACCCGGGACGAAACGCAAAAATGGCGCAGCAGGAGAATCTAATCATGGCGTTATGTAATTATGATGTCTATACTGGCGAAGTTTTAAGGTGTGAGGCGGAAATATTAGTGGCTGTAATAATATTGGCGAAATAAAACGTGTTACTAAAAATTAGTTGTTTACAGATCAGAAGTCGGGATAACCTACGTATTGTGTTATTTGTTGTGGAGAACGGTCAAATACGCGATTTCGGCGAGTTAAATCGCAGTGGCAACTTCTTCTTTTTTTGTGAGTGGCGATATCACAAAAACTCATAACAAAAGGCGGGCGTTTGTTGCTATCCTTGACAGTGGATTGACATTTGGCGATTTTTCAGATATTCACGATAATAATAAACAAGTGTGTGCTAATTAATTAGTGATTATTGTAAAAATTGTGGCGTATTTCAACTGTGTTTATTGGCATTGGTGTTTAAAAGGCATTTTTCAAGTGATTTCCTATGGAGGAAGGCAGAAGTGACGAGTTAGAGCTCGATTACGAGTTGGAATTAAGCGACGGTGACCACGGCAAAGGCGATTCGGCGATGGAAGACGAAATAGTCTCCATGGTACATAAGCTGTTGAAAGGCGGTTTGGCAACTAGTATCCAGCAGATTGTGGCGGCCGAAATGGCAACGGCGGCGAAGCAAAAGGCGGCCGAAATGGTAAAGGCGATGAAACAAAGGGCGGCCGTTGGTACTGGAGGTACCAAGGGCAACAAGAAGGGCGAAAAATCAGGTGAGAGCGTTCCTCAGGCTAGTAGTAGAGCATGCAGTTCGGGCTCTATAGGGTCAAGGGCAAGGGCAGGCGACGACATTATTGACCCTTTTGATCCTGATAGCCGGGACTGTAACGTAGTCAGGTGGTTGAGCAAAATTGATCAGTTGGGCGATATTCATGAATGGTCGAACTTTGAGAGAGCATATTTTATGCAGGCGAAATTGCAAGGCGCAGCAAGGGGCTGGTTTAATCGGCTTGATGAATATGACCTCTCATGGGAAGACTGGAAGGCGGCTCTTAGGAAGGCGTTTTCTAGAGTGCATGACTTTGCTCAGCTGCTCAAGGAGATGATAGCGAGGGTTAAATTGGACGGCGAAACCATGACCCATTATTATTATGATAAAATGGCGTTGATCGAAAGGTGTGGGCTTTCAGGCACAAAGGCGCTTTCGTGTCTGATTGACGGTCTACCTCTCGATCTACAGGCGAATGCGAGGGCATTTGGTTGGTCTTCCCCTGGCGACTTATATACTGGCTTTCTTTTCTCTTTTGACAGATATCGGCGTCCATCAACCGATATTGTGGAAATGGAGGAGCAAGGAAGTCCAGGGTCAAGCCGCGGGCAAATGCGACGAAGACTTTGCGGTCTTCTGAGGCGATTCTCAAATTGAGAGAGGCGTTTGGCGAATTTTGGGTATCCAAGGCGTACTATTTCCAACTGCTGGCGCGGGCTGGCGTTTACGAGCAAGGCGTTTGCTGACTTTTTAGCGAGGCGAGGTGTAAAACACCGAGGACGAAAGGTTAGGTTGAAAGGCGCATGCAAGTGAGTCTGACTGGCGAGGTGCAAAGGGTGAATGGTCAGGTTGAAAGGTGCATGCAAGTGAGTTTAACTGGCGAGGTGCAAATGGCGAATGCTCTGTTGGCGAAAGGTGAGAGCTATGGCGATTTAAAGGCGAGTGGCAATCTGACATGTGGTGATATTCGATAAAAGGCGTAAAGTTGCAACCGCAGGCGATACCCTTAGGGTATGCGATTTGGTGTTATGGCGAAAGCATAGATCCATAAGATCTGGTTGATTTACTGGCGAGTTAAATTAATGAGGGCATTAATTGTTGCAGTATGGCCGAATGTAACAAGCAAATTTTGTAAGGGCGACGCACAACGTTCAAATAGGTGAGGACGTGACAACCCCGGCGTATAAGGCAGGGTCTACCTATGTCTTACTGACGAGTACAATAAGTAGACCCGGGACGAAACGCAAAAATGGCGCAGCAGGAGAATCTAATCATGGCGTTATGTAATTATGATGACTATACTGGCGAAGTTTTAAGGTGTAAGGCGGAAATATTAGTGGCTGTAATAATATTGGCGAAATAAAACCTGTTACTAAAATTTAATCGTTTACAATTTAGTTCAAAAAAACAGATCGTAGAAGAGCAGCATTTGATCATTTTTATACAGCGTGATTTGACCGAATAATATTTTGAAAATGGTATAGAAGATAGAAATATATTTTTTGTTTTAAGGAAAGTGCATTCAACCAAAATATAATCTGGTGTATCTACAAAAGGTCAAGTGTTTTATATTTTACCTACTGTTAGGTTGTACGTTTCAAATTTTGTTCAGTTTATTCAAATAAAGTTTTAAAGCCATTACCATGGTAACGTTCTATTGTGAGAATCATAATATAAAGGGCTCAAAAATTGAATGGTTTATATTCAGAAACTTTAACAGCAGATGTCTAAACTATTTAATTCAAAAAACATCGTAGAAAAAACAAAATCGATGTTAGAAGTGATCGTTTTTATACAGGGTGTCACCGAGTGACTTGGCCACACTATACTTTGGAAATGGTATAGAAGATGGGAATATAATTTTTGTTTTAACGAAAGTGTGCAAACAAAATATAATCAGATGTATCTACAGAGTGGATATCACTGTACTGTTTGAAAGTTGACATTTCACATACTTTAAGAGAACAAAACCATACCAATTTATGAAAAAAATCATTTAGGTCTTACGTTTCAACGTTGTATTATGAGAATGGTAATATAAAGGGCTTAAAAATTGAATGTTTTGTATTCAGAATCTTTAGCAGCCAAGTGTCTGTACTATATAATTCAAAAACATCGTAGAAAAACAAAATTCGGCGTTTGGAGTGCTCGTTTTTATACAGGGTGTCTCCGAGTGACTTGGCCAAACTATACTTTGGAAATGGTATAGACGATGGAAATGTATGTTTTGTTTTAAGGAAAGTGCATTCAAATAAACTATAATCAGATATATCTACAGAGTGGAAGCGTGCTAACAAAAATTGTGCTTTATATTGTACCTACTATTCGAAAATTGACATTGCACATGCTTTAAGAGAACGAAGCATCATAGCAATTCATGAAAAAAATCATTTAGGTCGTACGTTTCAAATTTTGTCAAGTTTATTTAAATAAAGTTTTACAGTCATTGCTATAGTAACGTTCTATTATAAGAATGGTTATGTAAAGGGCTTTAAAGTTGAATGGTTTGTATTCAGAATCTTTAACAGCCAATGTCTGAACTATTTAATTCAAAAAGCATCGCATAGAAACAAAATTGGATGCTACGAATGCTCCTTTTATACAGAGGGTCTCAGAGTAACTTGACCAAACTATACTTTGGAAATGGTATAGAAGATAGAAATATATTTTTGTTTTAAGAAAAGTACAGTTCTGTTCATAAAAAAGTGGGACAGCGTTTGTACATTGTAAACTTGCCTGTGATGTTCCAAATTTCAAAATAAAGTGGTACAGATTTGACATTTAGCAGATTTTCGCCACAAATTTTAAAAAAAATCGGTTTTACAATCTCAGAAAATTGCTATTTATATAATTATCAATAAATGAACAGAGTATTTAAAAAAATCTTAACAGTAAACAACAACAAAATATTTTAAATAAAAATAATAATTTATAACAAACACTTTCTAATTAGTACTTAGTCATTGCACCATTTGTCCCTATAGCATCATTTAGCAGGGTAGGTATTGAGAGATACACGTTTATAATTAAGTTTGGGGTTGTTTCGGGTAATTCCTCCCAGGTTTCTACTATTTTAGCAATAAGTGCATCTCTATTTTGCAGTCTAAATTGTGAATCATACATTATTTTAGTCATTAAACCCCATATGTTTTCTATTATATTAAAATCGGGGCTTTTCGCGGGCCATAATAGGGTCTCTATATTATTCTGTTGGAACCACTCTCTGATTATTGCAGCTTTATGCACGGCACAGTTATCATGTTGAAATATAAAATAATGATTCGGAAAATGTTCTAAAACACTGATGGGTAGCATAATCCAACACACCCCAAGTCCTTGGTAGCTGATCCAAGACCATATATTGACTGAAAATCGCCCTGATCGATCGGAATTATTAACATAGGAGTCTTCAAACCTAGTTCCACGGGGTCTGTAAACCCTACGTGACCGTTAAATGTCGACTGAAAACCTTTTTCATCAGAAAATACGACTTTATCCCAATTTTCACGCAATGTATTGTTTAATGCAAAGAGAAGTCTTGCCTGTTTATCTCTTTTACAATATTTTTTTTAGCAGAGACATAATTTCCTAGAGGCGATTCTTTTATTCTTCGACATGCAGTTGGTCTTGAACCAGAAAAATGTGTTCGTTCTATTGCATTTCGCGCTACTTCAAAGGGGTGATCCCGCAAGTACTCGACCAAAGCTGCATCTTCTTTCTGAGTTGTGATTCTAGGTTTTCCGGGAGGCTTTTTCTTGTCGACGGTTTCAAAAACCTCCCATCTATTCTTTATTTTTTGAACGGTGTTTTTATTTTTATTCATTAAACGGGCATTCTAACTGGCACCTCATCTTCTAGATAAACAATTGTTTTAGCACTTTCAACTTAGCTTAACTGAGACATTTTGTATTTAATTTAAAAGCTTCGCAATAATTCCTTCAAACTATGTTTTAAAAATTAATTTAAAACTGACGCATATTTTAAAGTCATCCTGAATATTGAAAGTGACATTTTTTACACTGATTTACACTAGTGTAAAATCGCTGTCCCACTTTTTTATGACCAGAACTGTACATTCAACCAGAATATAATCAGATGCATTTACACAGTGGTAATCACTGTACTGTTCGAAAATTGACATTACACATACTTTAAAAACATTCATTTAGGTCGTACGTTTCAAATTTTGTTCAGTTTATTTAAATGAAGTTTTAAAGTCGTTGCTATAGTAACGTTCTATTATGAGAATGTTAATATAAAGGGCTCAAAAATTGAATGGTTTGTGTTCAGAATCTTTAACAGCCGATGTCTGAACAATTTAATTCAAAAAACTTCGTAGAAAAACAAAATTTGCTGTTAGGAGTGCTCGTTTTCATACAGGGTGTCTCCGAATGACTTGGCTACACTATACTTTGAAAATGGTATAGAAGATGGGAATATATTATTTGTTTTAAGGAAAGTGTGTTCAAACAAAATATAATCAGATGTATCTACTGTTCGAAAATTGACATTACACATACTTTAGGAGAACAAAACAAGTAATCATACCAATTTATTAAAAAATTCATTTAGGTCGTACGTTTCAAATATTGTTCAGTTTATTTGAATAGTATTTTAAAGCCGTTGCTATAGTAACTTTCTATTCTGAGAATGGTAATATAAAGAGCTTAAAAATTGAATGGTTTGTATTCAGAATCTTTACTATACTATTTTAACTATTTAATTGAAAAAAGCATCGTAGAAAAACAAAATTCGTTGTTATGAGTGCTCGTTTTTATACAGGGTGTCTCCAAGTGACTTGACGAAACTATACTTTGGAAATGGTATAGAAGATATAAATATATTTTTTGTTTTAAGGAAAGTACATTCACCCAAAATATAATCAGATGCATCTACAGAGTGGAAATCAATGTACTGTTCGAAAATTGACATTACACATACTTTAAGAGAACAAAACGTGTAACCATACCAATTTATGAAAAAAAAAATCATTTAGGTCCTACGTGCCAAATTTTGTTCAGGTCAGTTTTTGGAAAAATTTGAAATTTTTTATCAGAAGGCTTCAGTTAAAAACTGACAAAAGCGTCTCGAGATATTGACTTGGGCTATGTACCTAATACAACAAACAAGTGCTGACTCAAATGCAACAGCTTTTACTTTTTCAGTTTTTGGACTACTTTCTTTTCAGTCCTGTACAATATCCTAAAAACTTTTGTTAGCGCAAAGCTCATCAAAATTCGCCAATTCGTTTTCAAATTAGAACAA